>PVKZ01001357.1:250000-410000 GCA_004027375.1 Macroglossus sobrinus
ATGTTTTTGGAAATTCCCTGTTAGGTCCCCTGCAGGGGTATGCCGCAAAGTGATCTTGGCTTATACAGAAAAAACATGGCTTGCATTATGCACTTTGTATTTTAGTTTATGATTTTAAAATCAAATATTACTTTATTTAAGGCAACAGGATGGGGGGTGCAGAGTGGGAAGGGTATGGAGTTAAACACTAAGAAAAATCAAGACTGTCATATTACTGAAGCACTGCCAGTAAATTTTCTTGAGTCAGATACTTTTATTATACTTCATTCTCTTTTAAGGTAAGGGGAATTGACATTCAAGGTGTCTAATATAAATATATTTAAAAATTCTCTAAAATTTCTGTACTAGAGAGAGAATGATTTTTTTCCTTTTTCCCCCTCCCCAATTTAGTTATTGCTTCAGAATGCTATTGATTTTTTAAGAAATTAAATGATTGCAACATGTTTTCGAAGAACCAAACTAATACCCTTTAGGCTATACAATGTTTTCTTACTATCCAAACAATCATTGGTCTTTAATTACTTCATACACATACCAATTATGGCCTTCTTAAAAATGCTGAAATAGAAATGTCTTAATTCAGACATAGCCATTACAGTGTCCCAGGGCTGAAGTTACGGATTAAATATTATGCCATGCGCATATGTTTCATACATCTTTGAAAACACTTTTAAAACTTTTATATAAAAAAGATTTTTTTGTTTTTAAAGAAAATTTTTAGCTTTTGTAGGATTTCATTTGGCCTGTGGAAAAAACATTTTTAGCCTTATATTTACTTACTAAAAATGCAGCTTTAAAATATACTTTTTCATTGTAGTTGTGGCTATGGGAATTCCAAACACCATATGAAGAAATGCTTGGTAAATTCATTTGCATACCAATACCCAGAATGCTTTTCCAGCTCAGTGCTATTTAATTGAAGTCAGCTGGTGTCAGAGCCATGGGAACAAACCGAACCATTTTGACATGCTTCTCTGTGCATGTATTGAGTTCTTTTTCTGCACCAAATACATAATGAAAACTCAAAATTTCATCACCACTATGAATTTTTCTGTAGACTTAAATATTTTTTAATCTTTATTTTCTTTACAACTTTCTTCTAACCCTCCCTATGAAATGTTACTTTAATTATTATTGTAATAAAATTCTAATTGATAAGTGGGTCCAGAATTACTGATTAACTTGATTAACTTGTGACTCAGGACACAGGTGGAGGAATTGAGGGAACACATTCTTATTTTGAAAAAATGTCATTTGGAGACAGTGGTGTACATTTTGGAAGATCTGCAGGGTTTTTGACTGGAAGTTGATGGTGTTGATGATTTCTCATGCAAGTCAAGGATGCAGTGGATCTACTTTGAATTGTGTTTAAATGGTATTAATCAGAAGTAAGCACTAATTAAGTAGTCAGTGTGAGTTGTCCCGTTTGTATGTCAAAAGGAAGTGAACTATGGCTATTTGATGATATTAGGAATTATTGTTAATGTATTACAGTGTTGTGGTAGCATTGTAGATATAATTTCTTAAGGGTCATATTTTAGAGATGCAAATAAAAATGTTTGCAGATTAAATAATATGATATCCAGGATTTGCTTTAAAAGAACATGAGAGTAGAAGGAATGAGCCGGGGTACAGATGAAATAAAAGTGTTATGTGTTGATGACTTCTGCATCTGGACTGTGAATACATGGGGTTCATTATATTTAATCTGTTTTAAAAAGGAGAGATGAAGAAATAAATCATGAAGGCTTGAGCATTTGAGTTTAGTGGACAAATTCTTTGCAAAAATGTTGTGATTTATAACCTAATGTGTGTTATCATACACATCTGTGTGAAAGTTACTTCCTCAGTTAATAAATAAGAAAAGAGAAGCCATAAAAATTTTTTTGACATACATTCTCCTCCCACCTGCTTCAGAGCTTTTCTTTTCTCTCTTTAATCATATTCTCTCTTCTGGATCCTACTCAGTAGTATTAAAAGTGTCTCTTTCATCTCATAAAAATTGTCTTGGACCTCACATTCTCTTCTGGTCACTTTATCTCTTCTTTCATAAGATTCTTCAATCGATTGTCTATACTTTCTTTATTTCTTCTTATCCTGCTAGTCATTCTTTTAAAAAAAATTGTGAAAAAAATATACATGGATTCAAAGAAGCAAATGACAATAAATTAATATCCATGTATCAATTATCTATGAATAAATAGGAATATTACCAGTAACTTAACATTTTTAGTGTATCTCTCCTTAATCTTATTCTCCTTGCACTATATTGTATATAATACAATGAGGTTGGTGTTATATTAAATTTTTTGTTTCTCTTTTCCATGTTTTAAAAATTGATTTACCACTATGTATACATTACTAAACACTATTGTTCTGCTTTACCTGCTTGATAACATTTTATACACTGAATCATGCTATAGTATTCGTCTGCATTATGTTTTTTTCACTTGACTGTATTTTTGTGTCCCGTCCCGCGGGCCGACTAACGGGAGCTCCGACTAACGGGGAGCTCCGACCAGAAGTGAGACTCGAGGAGACAATCTGCAAGAGAATGGGGGACAGGAGATGTGAAGAATGGAGGCAAGACAAAGTTCTGATCAAGCCTCGTTTATTGTAGGTAGGGGTAGAGTATATAAAGGGGAGGATTTGCATAAGCACGGTTGCCTTGGATACCGAACCGCAGAACATTCCATTTCCTTATATGACCCAAAAATGCAGAAGGGTCCGGGGAGAGGAGGGGGCTGCAAGGTCAGATTAGTTTAAGCAAATGGCTCAAGGGGCCCAGGGCATGTCAGGGCATGTCAGGGCAACTGACTTTATGCTGTCTATCCTATCAAATAGCACAGGGCGAGGCAGACCCTGTCCCAAGGCGAAGTTGCCTAGATCTCAGGTATGAGAGCCTTGATAAGAATGGCTCCCGACATTTTTGCGATTCATCTGTTACTATATAAGCTACAGTTCACTTATTTTTATAAGTCTATAGTACTCATTATTCTTATACCACAACATATTTATCTATTTATTGTCCGTAGACATTTACTTCCAGGTTTTGTGCTCTTAAAAAATAATACTGTGCATATGCACATTCTCATGTGTGTACACATGGTATACATGTGTACAGATTCCTCTAGGGCATTTTTGGTCACAGAACATGGGTATCTATAACTTTTCTAGGTAAGACAAATTGTTTCCAAGGTGTGTATTATAACTAGTAGTATATAAGTGTCCTGGTGGTTTCATACTATTGTATGTTATTTTACATTGTATATTCATCAAATATTGTCAGTAATTGACATTGTCAAAATAAAATATTTTGTGCTCAAACCATCCTATGTAGTTAAGTATGGTCTCTGTTCACAGGGCCTGTCATGCTGACCTCCCCTGAGCTTGTCAGGTTTTAGTATGTGGCCTTTATTTTGTCCACACTTGACTACCTATTTAAAATAGCAACCTGTGCTGTTATACTCTGTCCACTTTCTTCTGCTTTATTTTTCTTTTTATCTCTTATTTATCTGTTTAAGTTGTGTCCCTTCCCTTTCCTGCTCCCCAACATAATATGTTTAATGGGAGAATGAATACTTGGTTTTTGGTTCATTCTTGTAAACTTAGTGTTGTAACAGTGCTTAGCGCTTAAAAGTCACTCAATAAATGCCCATTAAATAAATAAGAGTGTCAGAAAAGAGCAGATGCAGAAGAGATATCACATGGTTGTTAAGTGCAGGGATTCTGTAGTCTGTATGCCTGTGTGTGTCTCTGTCATCACTCACTAGTTGGGCAAATTGCTTCATCTCTCAACACCTCATTTACCATTTATTTAAACTGAGGACCACAATCCCACTTACTTTATATTGTTGCCATAAAGATTAAAAAAGATATTCCACAGAAAGCCTTTGTTCTACATGCTAGTTCCAATGCCTGATACTTAAGCTTTTAATCCTTATTATTATTAGCAGCAAAAAATCAATGCAATTTAGGATTCCACTACTTATTTATAAAATATTTATTGAGCAACATTACATGTTGGAGATTGGGGTTACAGTGATTATTAAGGTACAAATATTCCTTACAAACTATTTCATGAAACCAGAATTTAAAGATATATTTACCATCTAAATAATTTTGAATCAACCTGCAATTTATTATCAAGTGTCCAACACTCAAATACACTTTTGAAGAATAGCATTTTTTCCCTTTTTCTTTTCTGTATCTGTATGTAGCAATTCAAATTTCCACCAGGGCTTAGCAAATTAGTATTTACTAAAGCTCTCCAACTCTGGGAAGACTCTCCCTTCAGCTTATACACTATTGATCCTCAGCTCAATGAAGAGAAATATAAAAATCTTCTAATAATTATACTCCTACTCTAAAATCTGTGGTTTACCGGCATAGGAAATAGTCGATGATAAATTCAAGATACTGCCCCTTTATCATTTATCTTACTTTAAATGTTATTCATCTTTGCATTTGTGTGTGTGTGTGTGTGTGTGTGAATTGAGGAAGCAATGAGCAAATTGGCTTATGGCTTAAAATAACCTGTATAAATGTGTTCAATAACTACCCATGCTCATCTAGCCTCTACATCCTAAGCATGTATTCATGTAAACATCAGTCAGCACTTCATGGAGACCAAGTATTCTTTCTTTTTTCCTTTCAAAAACTCCTTAAAGCTCCTTTCCATGGGCTGCCTGGTCCCTTGCTTATGACCACATGAGTTATTTTTTGGTGGTTGGTTGCTGAATGATATTTTCAGTGCTGAGCAACATATAATTTAATAGTAATTTCCTCAATGTTTTAAAAAGTTAATTTTTTAAAAGCAAACTAAAGGCCTATCTTTAAACTAGTTTTGATATGTTTTCCAGGAAATTAATAATACATCTGGTCTTATGAGTAGTTGTTATACATTTGAGTATAGTTCTTCTGAATCCTAAATGTTCTTTAGTCTTTTAAAGTCCCATGTTCAAATAAAATTTAATTACAAAGAAGTGTAACCTCAATCTTTTATTACTGTATCACTCTACTAACTTCAGAGATATGATCTAGGTTTCTGAAAGGGTAGAGGGTAGTGTCTTAGTGTGTGGGGAGGGGACATTGTAAGAAGGGAGACACACTACAAGGGACTTAAGAGAGTGCCACATATAAAGTCACATATTTTATACTTTTTCCCAGAAACTTTCATGAGAAAATAGATTTAGATCTGTGAGTAGTCTAAAAATATAAGGTTATGATTCTAAAATTTAAGGATAAAAGGAATATTTTTGAATTAATTGGGTTTTCATTGCCATTTACATTTTTCTTAATGGGAGAATAGAATATTTGAGGAAAATAATTTAGTCTCATAAAATTCTTCCTTTGACATCAGAAGCCCTTAATGTCTAAAAATATTTCCTATTAAGTTTGCAAGTCATTTCAAACTTTCTCCCTATGATATGGACATTTAGGGTGTTGCCAATAGTAGCTTATAAAGTAGCTGTTCTAAATAGTGTCAGATGTTTTTAATACCTTTAGCTCAAGATATATCTCTGTTTTCATTGTTTATTTTTGCACCAATAGGTTCAACTTGCCCCAAAAGATTTTGTGAGCTAAGCCTCATGATTGTTTTTAAATGAAAAAAGGTTAACATTGCCATTAGCAAACTAGGTATAATGCTCATGACTAAAAGAATCATGAAATTCCTAGGGATGAGCTGGGGATTGTAATAGTCTGCTTAAACCAAAGAGAAATTAGGCTCAATGCTGAGAGAAGAGAATGCCATTTACCAGTGGCTGCTACAAACCAGGTTTCATACCAGATGAAAATGGCAAAGTCCTAGTCAAGAAGCTTAAAACTTTGGGCTGAACAAAGACAAGTAACCCATTCTCTAACAGATATTCTGAGAGACCAAAGAAATCAACTTAGAGAAAACTTTTGGCTGTATGTCGAGTGTTCTTCAAGAACTGGGAGAAAAGGAAGAGCATTCCAAGAAGAGGAAAGCTCATGCCCAGTAGAAGCCATGATGGTTACACTAAGATGTTTAGTAATGCAGGATCAGAAAGATGCAGACAAGTGCTGAGAACTATGACAAGAGAGGTGGGAAGCTTTGAAAACATGGTTAAGACTATGGACTTTATTTTGTAGATTGTTGAAACCACAGTGGTCCAGAAAGATCATTCCAAGTGCATTTAAAGAGATTGGAGTGAGAATGATATTGTTCTGATCAAGATAAGTATTAAGAGAAAACTGACTATAGTAGAGCTAGTTAGAATTGAAAATACAGGAGGAATTTGCAAGTTGCTTTGTGTATCTGACTGATTGGAAATGAAAGAAAGGGAGAAGCAGATTTCTGAACTGGACAACTAGTTCAAAGGTAGCACCATTTTGATTGAATGAATGTATGGTGGGAGAAAACACATAAGAGTAAAAGTATTTGTAACTTGAGCACATTTAACTGGAGGTTAGCAGAATATATGGTTAAAAATGCACACTGGGAAGCTAATAACACAGATTTGTAGCTCTATAAAGAGATCTGTCAATAAATACAGATTATTTAAAGTTGTGAGGAATAGGAATCAGATCACACAAAAAAATTGAGTAATGTGAGAAAAGAATGAACTAGGAAGGGATCACTGAACATCAAAACTTAAGAGCCTCGCAGATAAGGCAGATCTCCAAAAGTAGTACACATAATGTTTCCAGAAAGTAATGGAGAAACAAAAGAATGTTGTTGCATTATCAAAGGGGGGACAAACTTTCAAAGATATGGGAATGGTCAATAGTGCTAAAGATATCTTTGGGATCAAAGAAAATGGGAAATTAAAAGTGCCCCTTGACTTTGGTGATTACAAGGTAATTATTGATCTTACTAAAAGTAATTTTAGTGAACAGAAGTTAAATGTTAGTGGTTATGAAGTGACTGGGAATTGTGAAAATTGAAAAGTGGATGTATATTATTATATTAGAAGTTTAACTATAAAACAAGAAAAAAGAAAAAAGTGTGATGTAGAGAGTGAGCAAACAAGAAATATATTTTTTAATCTTACCTTTATTTTCCCTTTTCTTCTTTTTTAAATGGAAGTTGAATAAAAGAAACCAGTTGAGAGGAAAAACATTAAAGAAATCAACTGCATGTAATATTCACTTTAATATATCAAATAAGATGCTGATACCAATAAAGGTAAAAGTGTCTTTCCCAGAATAATGGTGGTTCTTAAAATTAAATACTTTGTGAAAAACTTCCTATTTCTTTTTTGTTATGGTGTTGATCAGTAAAAACTTGATCATTGAGTAGCACCATTGATGTAGATAAGAGGCAAAGGCCTATTTCTGAATAGGAAAAGGGCCATTTCTTTTCTGAAGGCAGTGTGAGATGAGGTTGTGATGTTTGAAGAGTAAATAATGTTTTTTTTAAAAATAAGAGTCAAGAAGTTGAGGAAATAAAATTCATATGATCTTAGATTTCTTTAAAAAATGAGAGACAAATATATCATGGGAATAAGTAGGTAAATGTTTAATGCTGGTTTAAAGGGAATAATGAAATTTCAGAACAGATAATCTAGAAATGGAAGAGAGTACTAATTAAAGGCATTAAAATAACATTAATTTAGAGGGCATTGTTAAAATCAAAAGCCACATATTTGTAAAAGCACCAAATGTCGTGATATTGTGATTTTTTTTTTCTAGCAGTGCTCAGTGTGTAGAAATGATGAAAGTAGGTGACTGGGCTTTTCCAGGGCTACATTTTTGCAGGACAGGGGCAGAGGAAGCATGAGCCCATAGAACTTGCAATGCTGGCAAGAGTGAGACTTAAGTCTTTGACGAGGCATTCTAGACTGGGTAAGAAAGAAGAGAAGGTCAAAAGAAAACTCATGTAGAGACCTGAAGAAAAGAAGAGTACTGCTTGATACTTTTGGAAGTATAGGTATATCAGAGAAGAAGGGAAAGGAGTTACTTTTTTTTAATGTATTGAGAACTACACACAACAAAGCTATTGTAAGAGCTGATTAATTGATATAAGTAACAGTGAAAATTAAAATTACCTTCAGGAAATAGAAATATTTTACAAAATAAATCAGGATGAGTTTGAATTGATATAAGTGCAAAGTGGTATCCTTTAGGGCAAAAATATGATAATATGATAACAGGGTAGAGAAATAGACAAAGACGAATGGAAAAGAATAGTTTGGGTAGTATCTAAAGCAAGGCGACTAGGGGAGAAAACAACCTAGATTATTTTCTTTTAGCTAGTTTCAGAAATTTGAGGACTTAGGGGAAAGGTAGTTGGGTGTGTGAGGCAAGAGATAAAAATAAAATTTTCTAATTTCCAGAAAGAAAAAAAATATGAAGTTTCTTTCATCTCTACTCATAGTACAAACAATAAACTATCAGGAACAATGCACAAAGAAATCATTTGTTGCATAGATATGTTTATTTCAGACAAAACACTAGAAATCTATATTACATTCCAGGTATAATTTATATTGTATCTTTATTTTTCCCTTAAGGGTAATAAAAAGAAAATAAGGTTTCTCCAGAAAAGGATGATTATATACAAAGCAAGTGTTAGTTATAATCATACAATACATTGAATGGAATAATAATAAATGACTCATGAATGGATCTAATGATGGTCTCATATTCCATGTGCATGTAGTCTTACTCTAGGCCACTTAGCCAGACTTTCAGCTAGGCCCTTGCCTTTTCACTGTGCTCTGTGGGCCACCGCTCTCATCAAGCAATCCTCCCTGGACAGCTGTCTCTGCCATGAACCATCTGGAGTTCCTACTCCCTAGTGATGCCCATTACAGAAAAGTTTCAAGTCTTCAACTTCACCTTTAGGGAATCTATATATCATTTAACGAGACATCCAGCAGCACATTTGCAAGATGATGTTGACTATTAAAAAGTGAGAGAATTCTAGCAGTTTTATTTTAAGAGAAATTATAACCATATCAAAACTGTTGATATCAGGAAAGGTCCACCTTCCTAAGGAGCAGATGGCTAACATAAACTTAGCAATTACTATGTGTCAGGTAGTATGCTAAGTGCTTTAAATGCACTATTTCATTACTCTAGGAAGTAATTACTTGTAATTTACAATTAGAAATCTGAGTTTGTATAGGTTAAGTGACTTCCCCAATAAATGGAAAGCAAGGCCATAAACTCAGAACAGTTTGTATATCTGTGTTCCTTCAACTTTTTTTTTTTTTTAAATTGAGGATCTGCTAGGTTTATGATATTATTTTGGGTATGGTGAATAAGAAGATGTATAAACCATGTATCTTCTAATTGAGCAGTTTACACTTTACTAGGCCAGATAAATATGTAAAACACCTTGTATAATATGACATGACAAGTTCCAAAATAGAACTGCGTGTGTTATATATTATTCCTCTAATAATTCACAGGTTACTTAGTTCATATTAATTATTTTCATATATAAAAAAATTCATAGTGTTTGCTAATGATTACTTAGAAAAGGCTCATTACATTTTTTTAAAGGAGCTTCTTTCATAAATCAGTCTCATTATGTATGTTAGAGCCAATAAAAATAAAATGTACTACATGAGAACTCAAAAAAATAAAAATAAAAACGTATGTACAATTCTTTGGGGGCAGATGGGAAAATAATTTTTTTCCTAAAGGAGAGAAAGATTTTGCAGCAGAAGTGAATTTTGAACTGTGCTATAAAGTATGATTAGATTCTACTAAATGATTAGATTCTACAATGGAATGGTTCAGCTTGAACATTTTGTTTCCTGCAACTTGAGAAAATTTATAAGGTATCATTTCAAAAAATGTATTCTGATGCCTCATGCTTTTGAAAGAAAGAGAAGGAGGAGGAAAAGGCTAACAATGTAATACAGGGGGAAGGAGAGAAAGAGAAAATAGAGAAAGAAGAAGGTAGGGCCAGAAATCAAAAAAAAAAAAAAAGAGGGAAATTCAGAAATAGTTTTATGTAAAGTAAAGATAAAAAGAAAAGAAGGATTATAAATTACTTCACAAGTGACTGGAAAAAAGAGACAGGAGCAGAAGATTGTGTGTGGGGGGAACAAGAGGTGAAATGAGGGAAGAATCACAGTAAAGGAAACAAAGGAGAGATTTGGGTGAGAAGGCAAGAGAAGCTTTAGTATATCTTATTGTGATGTTATTTTAGGCTATTATAACAAAAATATAATAACATGATAATTTTCATGGAAATTTTTCTCATAAATAATTGAAAATGCTTGCTGAAAGTAGCTAAAATCAGGAATGCCAGGAACATGTATTTTTGCCTGCCATGTAGATATAGCCACATCTTCAAAGCATACAAAGTCAAAGAGAATCTTAAGTGGTAGCTTTCAAGTATCTTATTTTCTTGTTATGTATCTGTGCCATATCTTGAAAACAAAATCAGTGATGCTAATTTTAGAGTCCATCTTCTGAAAATAAAATTTTAACTCTTTATGGAGAATAAATTGCTTTGTTTTAGTATTTTAAATTAGGTACTCAGTTCATATGTGATTTTTCATATAATTTTTTAAGATATGATTTTTACTGGAAAATGCTGATATTCTAACTTACAGATTTGTGGATTGATGTGCTTTCAGAAAACAGAAGGTATAAGAAGTGGTTATACAAGGCTTTGGTGCTTTGTGAAAATTCCATTTCTGTGTCTATAGAAATGTTTGTTTTTCAATTCCACTCCTACCCACTGGTTTTTTGTTATTGTTGATGCTGTTCTGATGTCTTTAAGGGCGCGCACGTGTGTGTGTGTGTATGTGTGTGTATACACATATTACACACATGCGTGCTCATGTTTATGGTTTATGTTATAGTTCTAACAGAAAGACTTTGGGGTGTGGTAGACTTTTCTGACTCTATGGCTATAAACTTTTGCAACACATAACAAATAGCCGATCAGAGAAATGGCAAACATTGTCTGTATTCTCTGTGCTCTTGGCAGGGATTTTTCATATTGTACATTATTGGCTCTGCTGTGTGATAGCACAACAGAGCCTTTGTAATGCTCTCAGCAGAGCTATTTATATACTGCGACTCTACTAAGTATCCTTCCCTCTGCTGGTGTTCTTCCACAGACTCAAAGGGAAAGTGATTCACCCAAATAAAAGGAGTATGGATTGACATTGCTCAGAGCACAGGATGCTGCAAAGGCAAAATAAGTCTTTATATAGCTCACATTAAGTATTATTATTTTCAGCTGAATGGTAAAATGAAGGTTAGGCAAAATGAAGTAAAAAGATATTTCTAGCAGGCTGAAACAATTAGAATCAAGTTATCATGCACCTGTGTTTGATGCTTTAAATATGGTGTGTCAAAGGGCCCTGAACCCCAGGGTCATCTGGCTTTCAATGATTTTCCACTACAACTGTTTGCATCAAAACTTAAAAAGATAAATCTCAAAAGGCCCCCTGTCACCTGCGGTCACTTTTTGAAATGGATTACTAAAAATTTAAATGACTTGGGTATACACACTGTCTAATAAAGACAGTTAATGTAAAATCTAGCAACAAAAAACAGGGAACAAATCTTATTTTATCTTTAATTTATCACATTCAAACTAGTCACTAATAATATGAAACTGATAGTTAAATTATCTAGGAATATAGTTATAATTTCCCTTCATATTATATTTAGTTGACACTGAATCATACATTTGAAGCTTTATTTCTCAAAATTAACTTGAAATATTTATGTTTTCCTGAAATCATTTAATATTTGTCTTTCCCATAATGCTTGTATTTTTATAAGGATGCCTGGTTGAGATGACATTCTAGCATTAGCTAGACATAGGATGTGTTCTCTTATCAACTTTAAACAACAATGGCTTGCCTGCAATCTGACATTTGTATTCATATTAAAAAGTCTGATATTTGGATTCACTCATATTCAGTCATGACATGTTTAATAGCATGACTTTAAAAATAGCATAAAATGCATAAAATAATAAGGGAAAGAGCTACTAGCAGAATGTGATGCTCTAGTTAATGTCACACTAACCCAAGGATATAGAAAATGTCAATTTTTGGTAGTTAATGCAGACCACAGATGTATGTGCAGTCCCAGGAAAAGAATGATTATGTAAAAGAGTGATGATTTTTCATTTTCCATTTGTTAACTTCTTGGTTAACTGTATAAAAGTTCAAGTAGACATTGGAAGACTAACTTTCTAGTTTTTACTCACACAACAAGGTAAATCCTAGGAGAAAATAAGAAAAAAGAAAAACTACTTTAAATTAAAAAAAATAAAGGTTTATCACATACTTGTTAAATGAATGACATTATTTTGATCTGAGAACAGCAGACTCTTGTATTACTTTTCTAATATAGTTCTACAACTATTCCCTGCTTGGGGATTTTTGTTTTCATCTCCTTTAACAACTATAGATCTAGGTATTAGATGACTTGTTTTGTGTGTGTAAGACACACGATAATTTGATTATAAAAATTTACTTAGATTTAATATCAACCAAATAGTTTAATGATATGAAAATTGATTAAGGTGTTAGAAAATGAAAAATTAAATGATTTATATTCCTACTCTCAATTCTATGGGTGTAACAAAATACTTATTGTAACAAAATTATATTGAGTAAGAGGAAGTCACTTGAACTTGAAATACAGAAGATTTAGCTAAGTAGAAGAAGGCTATACTTAAAATTAGATTCCTAATTTGATTCTTCAAGAGGATGTAGATTTCTTTTCCCTGAAAAATAACTTTGCTAGATGCTTCAAATTATGGTATGGCTTTTGAAAACACCATTAACTCTGCCAAATAGAGTATATAAAGCTTGGTTATCCTTGAATGACTTTTCAGAGTAGAAATTCAGGCAGAGAAATGTCTAAAACAGCTTCTTGCAATAGTACATCTTGTAAAATAGTAGGCCATTTAAATATTCAGGAAAAATGGATTCCTTCGTCAAATACATGGGGGCACTTTGCATGTTATAACCCTCTCTCAAATTTTAAAAGGATATTAATATATCAAACTCTGAAAATATCTACAATTAAGAAAACTGTTTACCCTTGTTTGACATAGCATTTTAAAATATGTTTGACTATGAAATCACTTTATTACATAGTACCCAGTGAAACTATTTCAGATAACATAATTTAGTTATATCAACTGACCATGGAAAAAAAGAACTACATTTAAAAATAAACTGACCTATAAGATATTAAGTTATATACAATATAATCTTGTTTAATATTCACTGTAAAGCTACCTAGTAGATATTGTCTTCATTTTAGAGATGAGGAAGCTCAGATTCAGAATGGTTTAGTTACTTGCTTGGTTGATAGCAACCATATGAGCAGCTGGGCAGGGATTCAAACCCAGTTCTGTGTGATTTCAAAGTTTATGATTTGTTGTCTTCTATCTTCTGAAAATGTTTTGCTACATAGTTAAGCCCACTACCTAAATTTTGTTCTTCTTTGTTTATCAAAAATAGAATAATTGACTATTTCAAAAAGTAACAAGTAGCCAATGACTACTAATTTATTATTGAGTTATTATTGAGAATTTATTATTGCTATTGAGATCTTGTTATTTCTGTTTTGAAAGAATTTACTCTTCAAGACACATGAACAAGTTCTTAAATGACAATATGAAACTATATTTGTTAGGATCACAGGAGAATAGAACAGAAACTAAGAAATTTAAGGGATTCCAGCATGGTGAGATAAATGTGATCCCCAACTCTTTTTGTAAACAGCCTTCTACCTACTCCATGTATGCACATGAGGTGCTGAAAGATAACTAGAGAAAAATCCTACCCACAAAGTGACTGGTCTCAAGTCATCAGTATTACTCTATTTCCTATACTCTTCTCTTGTCTTAGACAACTATTTCACATTTCCTTTTCTCTCCTCAAACTTCTTATCCCTGCTCCATATCATCACAATCTGCTGATGACTTTGCTACCTATGTCAGAGAGAAAACAGAAGCAGTAAAGAATCAGAATAGAACTTCCATGTGCTCCCATGTCTATCAATGCATTTGCATACGTATCTGTGTTTCCCCTTCCCTTGGTTATTATGGAATAACAGTTTATCCTAATTTCTATGCCCATCCCCTTTCTTTTAGAGTAAAATTCCTAACAATTCTTATATGTGCTCATTATCCAGATTTCTCTCAAACTCTCTTGAACTGATTCCAATCAGGCCTTTCTTCTTATCAGTAAACTGAAACAGTAGTTTTCATAGGCAACGGTGACCTCCATGTTGCAAAAGATAATGATTACTTTAAAACAAGTAATCATTTAGCATTTTTGTCATAATCGATCACTCTCTCCTTGAAACTTTTTCCATTTAGGTTTCAAGGCACCATTCTCTTTGATTGTCCTACCTAGTGACTGTTCATTTTAGTTTCCTAGGCTGGTTCTGGAGAGCCATAAAATCACTAGACAACTTCTCATTTTTATTAACTCTCACTGCCTGGGTGAGTTCATTTTGTCTCCTAGCTTTAAATACCATATTTTTGTTGAAGACTCTCATATAAATATATACTTCCCAGACCTCTTTTCCCTAAGTCTTCACATTGATATCTAATAGACTCTCAAATTCAGATGTAAAAACAGAAATCTTGAATGTCTCTATTACACTTCTTTCTTATGTAATTTTCCCCACCTCAGTAAATAGCAACTTCATTTTTCCATATAATGTTTCTGGTTGAGAACAAACACTTCATCATGTAGGACAGCAATCCAGTGGCTCAAGGACTTGTTTACCTACTGACACCATTGTATTTAATAGAGCATCTTTCAATTGTATAAGTTCATCTATTTCTTGCTAATAGATATAGTAAAAACAGTAAAACTGGTAGGCATCCATTCCTTGCCTACTTCTTTAATTATGAAGCAGATTTCTTGATGACAAATTAGACATCCAGTGGGTAACTAAATGGTTTTTATGGCAAGAAAACCATGATAGATAGATAAGGAAAATCAAATTTAAAAATACTCCCACCCCTGCTGTGAACCAAATCTCTGTTCTCTCCATGATAGATATAGTTTAGCAAGCCTTCAGGTGGATGATAGATTCTAGGACTTTATGGAAAAATTTGAGTTTCAGATGCATCTATCATGTTAGAATATTGACACTTAGCAATGGTAGCTGAAGGGGAGTCCTTTTAATTGGACTCATATGTAGCTTTTATCTTTGCCATCTAGCACTTTGTTTGGAAACCCATTATGAAAGTACTGGCTTAAGGGAGTTCTTTGGTAAAGAGGCTAAACGGCTTTCACAGAGAGGACTACTTTGTCTGCCTGACTACTAAGAACCTTTTCCAGAGTAGAGGTGAGCATTCAAGAACACAAACATTCTCCTACATTGACACTATTTTAAGATATCTGCCCAGATAACTTTGCCTAAACTAGTTTGTTTTTAATCCTTAAATATTTTGAATTTCTGACTATCTGACCAAATGTCATCCATTAGCCTCATAATTTATAAAGTTTTATGTTGGACTATTTCTCCTTCTAGGAAAGAGGACAATGAGATGTATCATACAGAATTCCGCCCCATAGAAAATTTGTTCTCTATTCTTTAGGACTTCTCCTTAGGGTACACTTTGATTGGAACCACATATAGTTCAAAGCCACCTATAAACCAAACTTAGCTTTTTTTCTTTCTCAGTTTACTAATCATAGGAAACTCCTTATAAGTCAATAAGTGTGGCTTGAGAAATCAATAGAAGCATAGCAGGAATTGTCATGTTTACTGTAAGTCATATTTTCCTGCAACTTACTTGCACATTCAGCCCTCCTGGCCTTAACAATAAGTAAAACAATCATTGATTGTCAACATTCATTGACAGTCAAAGAATGTTGAATACATCTGAGTTCATGATTTTGAATAACACTAAGAGGGTCATGGCACATGGACAACATTGTTGTGATTATTTTTTGTATATAGCAATCCCTAAATACCAGTCCAACCTACTTCAGGTATGCACCACTGGACCCACTGTTTATAAAGACTGAATGACAGAGCCATTTGTATTAAACCTAAAACATTTGAAAATTTTGTTCTGGGTTTCACACAAAGCTGGCGGTGTTTGGGGTATGCAGTGATTGTGATAGAAAAGCACCTCTAAATGTGGTATATGAATGTAATTTTATATAATACTTTGAAAACAAATTTTAATTGATAAATTGGGAGACGAATTTTGTGTTTATGTAACTATGATTGTATAGAACACAAGTAAATGTAGAAAACTGCACTCAACTGAACTGAACCACTTAAGAATATACAAACATACAAACCCACACACAAACACATTTCAGGCATCTACTAGCTGCCTCACTTCACTGTGTATATTGTGAACCACATCCATCCACATCTGGTGTAACAGTCTTCTATTTGGTTTCAGATAACCCTCCTTCTGCCACTTCACAATAACTGATATGTTATGTACATACTATCATTCACTCATAAGCATACTGGATTTTATCAATGAAAAGTACCATATTTATTATAGCATTTAGGTATTTCTTAACCACTTGACAAGCCTAAAATGGTTTTACTGTTTATATGAGGTTTAAACATTTTAAGTATGTCACCGATGAAGGTGTGCCCCAGCCCTATTTTTTCCATAAGCCTAGTAATTTTATTGTATAATTTACATAGCATGGCAGTTATTAGGAGCATGTATGGTACATAAGAGCAAAATTGACTGAACAGCACAGTGTAGGAGATGGAGTAATAAAGACTGAGATTTGAAGCAAGAAAAAAGATGCAGTATCAATGTATTGAATATTTTACTATATTCTAGGTCTATGTTATATATTTTAATATTCATTATTTCAAGGGAGAATGCCCATGGTAATTTCAGAATGATAGGACAAAATATGACACAGAATGAGGAATGGCTGCAGGGGAGACTTTTAATTATAGACTATTAGAGATATGAGATTCATCTAGTTCTTATAAGGTATTTGTACTCTGCCAATAGTATGGCTTCTTTGACAAGAAAAGAATAGGCAAAGAAATGCATAAATATAAGATTCTCAGGCATTTTCCCTTCAAGAAATTTAAAATTCATTGTGAGAATTAAGACAGATCCATAAAACAGTATTAATAGGTGAAAACATTGTTAGTGCCAAATGTGAGCCATGAATTCTTTGGAGTTAGAACAATGAGAAAAGGCTTTTTGAAGCAGGTGTTGATTTTACTATTTGTTTAAGAAACAGTTTGAATATAGATAAAGAAGAGGGAGAGGTCTTTCTCAGAAGAAGAAAGAACAGGGGTAATGGGAAAGGGGAGACTGATTATGTACTGGATAATTGTTTTAAGAAGAGGGAAATCCAAAAAGAAAGAAAGCAAGAGATAAACCAAAGTTACCAAGTTAGCAAGACAAATTAATGATGTATAATATAAGTATTTTCAGTGTAATAGTGGGGATGGAAGTCAAATCAGCTAAGTAGGATGAGGGTGATGAGGAAATAGAAGCAGAAGGATTCAAATAATTTATTTTACAAAGATTGATGGAAAAGATACTGCAGTAAATCAAGGGTTTGTAATGTTTAAGCAAAGCTATTCAAGAGAGTTATGTGCATTCTTGATGACAGACTTGAAAAGTGTATAGCAATCTTAAATCTATTATAAATATAAATATAAATATAAATACATATTTGACTAGGGGGGTAAATTATACTATGGGTCAAGAATGCTTCTTTTACTGGATTGTTTCTGAGCTATTTTGTATTGCCTCTTTCTGTTTTTGCTCATTTAAAAATTTTTATTTCCTCTGTTTTCTTATTCGCAGGGTAAAAAATATATTTTAACTCAAAATCTATAACATTTTAATTCTAAAGTAAAATTATAAGTATTTTTATATTTTTCATTGGAAATATATTTGTGACTATTTCTTCTGCCTAAATCATCTTACTTTGTTTTAATCAGTTTTGCTATATCCAGTTTTGTTTCAAAGACTACAAGCACTATCTTGTAAGTGGCAACCTTGCTTCTATTTGTTGCAAGTTATCCCAGACTGGTAAGAACTCAGTTTTGCTTTCAGAGGTAGACTAGGTAGATAACAGAAAAACAGTTAGATAGAAAGATAGATAGATAGATTGGTATAGACAGACCCGTGTATACACAAACACACACACCCAAACTTCAAATCATAACTATAAGATATAGTTTTTATCTTGAGTAAAGTAAGTTGCAATAATTTCAAGAGCTTGAAAAAATGTGTTGTGTGTTTAGGTATGAAGCAACAAGTGACTTTTCCATTCATCAAAAGTTTGTTGAAAGTGTGGTTAACCAGTAGAACATAAAAATCTGTGGAGCAGACAAAGATTAATTATACCTGTACTCATGCAGCAATGTTTGTGTTCCAAACAAATTATATTTGCTTGTGTTTAAACGATGCATAAATCTGATGCGTGCAGATGAACGTGTGTTCAGGATGGGTGAGCACACTTGTTTGAATGTCATATTTATCCCTGTATTTTGTCAGAAAATTAACTTCTTTGGAGTTTGTGCTTGAGCTGAGCATATGGTTGTTGATCTCTGGAGATGACAGCCTATCTGAGCAATAGCTCCTTATGGCTCCAGCTCTCCTCGGCTGGCAGATGCTTTGGGCTTTTCTACAATTAAGTGGAGATCATCACTGTTTTCTTTGAGCACTGCTGTGCCTTGTACTCTGAAGTGTTTTGTTAATCACTGTCTGCCTTCGACAGAAGCTGCCAAAGCTCTCATTAAGTTTGAATTTTGAGATGTCATGCTCGAATGATGGAATTTCATCCTTTTTCTGCATGAATGGAATTGGCTATGGAAAGGTGCCAGAAAAAAAAAATAATATCACTAAAGTATGCTTTCTTTATATTTTGGGAATGAAACAAAAGGCAGTTAGGGTAGGGGGGTTTCTAATAATTTGTTAACTCTGGAGATATAGTTTCCCAGGTGATATAATTGTTGGGTGCTCACCCTTATTAATATGGATGGTTCCTTTCATATTATGAACTACTTATATGAACAATCACTTATTTTCTTATTTACAAAATGAATTTTAAATCCCTTTTCTTACTTTCCTCAACACCTTTCATGGCATTTGATATCAACTCTCAATATGATGAAACAGAAAAGAGTATGTAAATTGCACAGGAACAAAGCAATTTCTTTAATAACTTGTCTGTCCATTTGGAGGCAGGAGAAGATATTTGATAGTAAAGGGAGAAAAAGCCACTTTTGCTTGAAGTTGTATAGAGACTGAAAACTAAATATATCTGTTGACTTTAATGATTTGCAGCAGGAAACTAAGTGTTATGGGAAATATGGTTTGAAAAGACATTACCCATTTCTCTTGGTGAATCTAATTGTTTCAGTTGAATGAGTAAAAGTAAAAAGTGAGTAAATGAGTAAAAGACTTGAAGAAAAAATACTTAATTAGCTCTAATGCCTAATCACTGAAGTCATAAAGCGTTTGAAAATTTATTAAACTGATCTACAAAGTCCTCTACTTGAAAAAACTGACATCTTCTACTGTTGTTAACAAACTTCAAAAGAAACATTTTTTGTATCTGCTTTGTCTGTGGCTCAATTTATTTTGGTCAACATTAGTGATGTCTATTTTGTGGAAGTGTTTTAATGGTAACAAACAAAACAAAATTCAGATCTATTTTCAGCAGGAAGAAGACTGGCTACTCTGACTATATAGTAACCTCGTGGCCTTCTTACTTCTGTATGAATACAATATGCGTTTTCCATGAGGACAGGAATAGATTTCATAACTCACTGTTTGAGTACTGGACCATCTCTTTTAGACTATTTTAATGAATATGCATGTTGAAAGTATCTGAGTAAAATGTCGATTGAGAGTTCTGAGGCAAAATATTAGTTAATGATTTTTATGGCTGTATAATGACAAAGAAATTATTAGTTTCTACATTCTAGGAAGAATTGAGATACACACTCTAGGCAACATTCACTATTATAGCAGATCAGAAACATGATCTGAGATAGGAATTAGAGGGAAACAGACAAGTTTATGTACATCTAAATTCCAATGTTAATCTTTTTTCCTATGTTCATCTCACATAATTTGACTCATGCAGTGAGATCTTATTGCCCCAAATCTCTCCCCTGGGTGAGTTTAAAAAACTACCTTTAGAAAGAAAACTTTTCTTATATTAAAAACAGACTATAAGATCTGGCTTCTGCTCACAGATTTGGGACCTATAGATTATAGGGAAGCCACAAAGCTCTTTAAACTTTCTTGACTTTCTGTCCTGTATATCTCAAGGTGGTGTGGTAAATCTAAATAAATTAAGTGTAGAGGATCACTGAAAACATGACTTTACATAGAGGTAAGGCAACATAACTCCAGAATGTAGACCTACCTTCATAGACTCCTAGATTCAATGTTTAGTGATGTATCTAGTATCCAAAATCAAATAGGTATTCTTCTAATGAACTTTTCTATGCTGGTATAATAAAACACTTAGTAATGCTAGATATACCTATAACTAGCATTACTTTATATCTATATCTACATATATATATATATCTACCTATATATATCATGTATTTTTATATATACTTTTGAAGCCTATATTCTTCAATTTATGATAGCTATTTAAATATATTTCTATCATATTTCTTCTCCAATAGTGTCTAAACTAAGAGTCATTTCCTATGTTGTGAATATTAAAATTATTAAAATTTTTTATTAAATTATTTTAAAATTTGCTGAGGTAGAATAAAAAATATCATTGACATTGGCCAGCAGTATATTAAATAATTTTAAAAGATCTAATCACCTTCAGAATTTAAAAAAAAACACTTTTTAGTCAAAAAATTAATTTTACCTAATTCTATCACATAAACAGGAGAAAGTAAGATAAATTGTTTGTAATTTTAAAGTGCACTACTTTCTCAAAAAGAAGAGTAGTAATTCCTCATTGTAGAAAATATAAAATGTAAGTAAACAAAAACAGATAACCACTCAAAGATGTGTTTGTAGTTACCTAATTTATGTTTTTTGTTTTGTATAATTATGACCATTTCAATTTTTATTCAATATTGAATCCTCTGCTTTCCATTTCATAATATATAATACTATATGAATTTAAGACTCTAAAGCATTCTCATATATGTATAATGTTCCCATATTTATTATCATGTTTATGACATATGTTATTTTTAAAAATCTGTTGTGAACATTTAGTCTTTTTCCAGTGTTTTACTGTTCTATATAAAGATACACTAAATACTTTTACATATAAAACTTCATCTGAATTTGATATCATTTTCTTATTTAGATTTTGAGAAATTTTACTTACTACATGAAGGGCATGAGAATTGTTGAGGTTTTGATATATAGAAGGCCAAATTCCTTATTTGGATTTAACTTAAAGTAGAATAGACATCCTGTTTTTCCATCAATAGTAGAATCATATTTTACTGAATTTCTGATTAAGAGAATGAAAAACTGTACTTTTTTTTACTTTATTACACACACATTACATGGAGAAAGCAATATTTTTTATAAGCCTTTCTGGGAGGAAGCCTAGAGTACAATACTGAGATACATGATCTGTTGGCAATATAACCTTTTGAGTGTTAACAGAGAAGGCAGAAAGTCTTTCCCAACACCTCTAACTTGTTTTTAGATATTCTCTGACACTAGCACTCTTATCTTCTTAGTGCCTTTTCTCTTTCCTCCCTCCACACGTTGCCCAGATTTTTCTCATTAACCACTATCACATTGGCTTTTAAACATCATTAGGCATTTTTGAAAAACATACTTCAAAGTGGTGCAACCATTTATTGGATTTAGTACATATGATCTTTATTTTTTTGGCTATCTATTTCATAAGGTCTTTATGAAGATTAAAGTAGATAAGCCATGGTAAGCATTTGGCAGAATATCTAGCACATAAATACTCAATAAAACATGATTTTTTCCTTGTTATTAATAAATTGGTAGAGCTGTGATATAACCCTAGTAAACCTATAACATTTATAGTAAATCTAAATAAATTTTCAGTACATATTAAAAGTATACTAATTGGGGGAAAGAATAAAATTCTAAAATTTAGGAAACTTTCTCAGGGAAAATAAGTGCTATCATTTAAAGACATGATTATCTAGAAAAATGCATCTTTTTATGTTAAAAATTCTGGACAATTTTTTTTGGAGTATCTATCTCTAAAACAGTTATCATAGGTTATGATAAAATTGCTATTACTTGAAAAGAAGCAACAGGAATAGATTTTAAGATAGACTGCTATTTACTTAAGTTCCTATCTTTTTAACAGAACATTTTTATCTATAACTTAATGTCTAAAATAATGACTTTAAAATCACTTTTGAAAAATACTTAAATTTATTTAAAATATAAAACTGATTTAAAATGTACTCATATTTCAATTCACATGTATTTTTGAGTGTTTCAAAATAATTTATTTTAAAAAATGCATTGCTTATTTGAGGAAAGATTGTTAGCCAGCCAACATATCACAGGCACAATGAGATGATCTATGGTCTGTTGAAAATAGTTCTGTCTTCTCTCCTCCAAAAGAGAATATTAAATGGCAAGTCTTTAAGAAAACTTAATTTTTTGTTAATAAATTAGTAATATTTATATTGATAATATATATCAGGTGCATATATAATCAATTATATAATATAATTATAATTATTAATTCACATTACTTTCTGTATTAATCATCATATCAAAAGATAATTATCAACAACTAACTTCTTAAAAATTTTATTAAATTTATGGGGTAAAATCGGTTAATAAAATTACAGGTTTAAAGTGTATAGTTCTATAATACATGCTTTGTATATTGCATTGTGTGTTCACTGCTCAAAGTCAAATCTTTTTCTACCACCATATATTTGATCTCTTTTACCTTTTTTGAAATCTCCTTCCACTCCACCTTTCCCTCTGGTAACCACTACACAGTTTTCTGTGTCTGTGAGTTTTTGTTTGTCTTATTTAGTTGCTGCTTTCAGTTTTATATCGCACATCTGAATGAAATCTTATGGTTCTAAAATTTTTCCATCTGACTTATTTCATTTAGCATGGTAATCTAAAGATCCATCCATGTTGTTGAAAATGGTAGTATTTAATCTTTTATGGCTGAGTAATATTCCATTGTATATATGCACCACATCTTTTTTCAATCATCTAGCAAAGGATACTCAGTTGTTTTCATGTCTTGGCCACTGTGAATAATATTTTAATGAATATAGGGGTATCTATATCTTTACAAATAAATGTTTTCAAACTTTTTAGGTGGATACCCAGAAGAGGGATTGTGGGTTCATACGGTAATTCTATTCTTGATAGGTACTTTTTAAACCTAATTAAAAATAAATTATTACCAGCATCACACATTATATAGTACACATATAACACCCTAACCTTTAATGGAAATGTAAATAGAAGTAAATTGAGCAATGAATAAAATTTTTGGATATTTTAGTAGGTGTATTTTAAATATATTCTTCCTCTAACAGAATTACTTTGTACTTTACTAATACATATTATTGTAAATCAGATCAATCTGTTCTGTCCTAGTAATGCTTCCCAGAATTGTGCTTTATATAACTAGGGAAATTGGGTATACTCTCTAAAGATCTCTACATAATTGTCTCTTCAAAACAAGCCCAAAGATTTGAATGTAGAGAATACAAAGCAAATCTATCATTTATAGATTCTTAAACTGATGAGTAAGTCTGATTTTTCTTTTTGGTCTTTGTCTTAAGGACATGATCGATCTCTCTCTCTCTCTTTCCCTCCTTTCCTCTCTCTCTCTCTCTCTCTCTCTCTCTCTCTCTCTCTCTCTCTCTTTCTCCCTCTCTTTCTCTCTCTCTTTCTTTTACAGAACCGAGTTATATATCTGTTTACAATTGATGAACCTACATCATTCCATTATTATCACCCAAAGTCTGTAATTGACATTAAGATTCACTCTTGTACATTCTATGGGTTTGGACAAATGTGTAATGACATGTATACACTATTATAGTATCATACAGAGTAGTTTTACCTCTCTCTTTTTTAGTGTATGTGAATTTATTGTCATTGATATGGATTAAGGTAAATTTCACTTTGTTTTAATTCACTGTTAAAAACACGTTTCCTTTGGCCACACTGATTCTATTCTTTTCTACATATTGCCTTAGCTAGGCTTCTAGAATCATTTCTCTACCCGTCTTTTTCTTCTTCTCTTTGCATATGGAAATAAAAATTTAATGTGGTTTTATCTTTTATTTTCTAAAAAATGCAACTGTCACCCTTGTCATCAATGTCTAAAGGGAAATAAGTGTTTTATAAGAACATGTAATGAGAAAGACTTAGTTGGTATTTAGCTTCTGATATTCAAACATAAGATTATAAATTTGGTCCCTAGTTTTACAATTAAGGCGATTATATTGAGGGAAAGTTTTCCAAACTCCTTTATTTTGTTTTCAATTTTTATTTCACCTTGGAGTATTCATGTTATAGAATTCATCTAATACTTGAAGAAAATATCCTTGTTTATCATTTAGTATTTTCCAAAAAGTTGGAGTCACAAAAAAAGGATACAATAGATTAAATTTTTTTTATTTTCTTCTCTTTTCTCTGGTATGATTATTAGAAGCTATGAAGAGCAGAAACAGAGGGAAAAGAATTGGTCAGGCTATCTTTTTTTTCAGATTTAGAGAGGAGGAGAAGAAGGGTTAAATAAGGTTTGTGCAGAAGGGAAGGCAGGGCCACAGTCACATTAACATGGCAATTCTTTGTGGTCAGGTAACAAAAGGCCCTGAGCTTAGTTATTGGGACATAGATAAAAACAATACTCAGATAACAGTCTAGAGAGACTTCTAGAGGATATATGGTGAATCAAATTATAGTTCTTAATAAGTCAGTAGTTTCTATCATAGAAATATACATTCATTTCCCTAGTATGCAAGTTTTTAGTGCCTCTGACAAAAGTATGTGGATAATTCTCCTGTCCTCTTTTGATTTTGACTTGACTTTACAATTTTTTTTTAATGGCCAGTGGGCTCTGGTAGAAGTGACAAAGTGCTAAGTCTGAGATGTGGTCTTAAGAAACCTTGCATGTTTTCATTGGTCCTTCTTGTTCTTCTGCTATCAATTGTGAAAAGATCCTACACTGAGTAGTGACTATTCTCAAAAAAAAAAAAAAAAAAGAAAAGAAAAAAGAAAAAGAAAACCACACACACACATGCATACATGTAAAAGACTTGAACTAAACCTGTACCCTAAGCAGAGCCATCAAAACCAAACCACAGAACTTTGGGCAAGAAAAGTAAATGTTTGTTTTTGTAGGACACTGAAATGTTGGGGAAGAGTTTTTTATGCAACACTATCATAGGAGAAACCCAACTAATACAGGGAGTCACCAGAAGGACCTCACTGTGGAATGACTATCAATTAGACCATTCAAGATTAAATGAGGGAATTCTTGTAGCACCAGGATGATCCTAAAAGTGCCTTTACATCTCGCTGGCCTAATAGTATGGGAATGCTGCCTCTTCCCAAAGAAATAACAAGGTCAGATTAGGTTATGCCACCAGTCTTCCTCCTTTAAGGCAACTGGACGAGCAACATCCATATACACTTAAAGACAGGAGGAGACACTGGATATTTCAGCTGAGGGTCTGGCAATTCCTTGCTTCCATGAAGTAGGTCCCAGATACTTCTGTTACACCCAGACTATATTTTAAAAAGAAAAACATGAAGTAGAGAGGCTGAGAAACTGAACTGAGAATTGTTACTCAGGGTGACAAATGCTCCTTAAATAGATAATTTATATTATTGCTTAGTTTAGGCTTTAAATTTAACCTCTTCATTTTTTATTTGTTTATTTTTTCCTGACATCTACAAATTGAGGCATAAAGGGGAAGACTAGAATGATTCTAGACTATATAAAGAATTTTTTTCTCTGCATAATGGAGTTGTAAATTGGATTGTGACAAGATGTTTTACAAAGGTTTCAAGAGGAAGTAAGATATAAGCAGAAGTAGGAAAGCATGGGAAAAAATAAAGTTTGGTGAAAGATAATTGGGTAAGATCTCAATTTTATTTCTCTTTATCTGCATTTGGTGTTTGTATATTCCCTGTGGTTCTTTGTGAAGAAAGAAAATCAGTCAGAGTCTAAGAGTTTACTTTTTGAATTCAAGGGAAAACAATATCATAACTTAATATGTATTGAGGAATTTTTTACTTTCGTGCTTATCTTTTAAAAGTGAAGAACTAAGTAACAGCATGCAAATGGGTGTAATTTTTCTTTAACTAAGGTTTCTGTATGTTTTTAGTAATACTTTTCTAGATAAACTGTTCCCATGAAGGTTAAAAAGCAAAGAAAAAACAAGCATTGTAACCTTATTAATTTTCTGAGAAATCACTACCGATGGAAACTTTTGTACTTAGAGTGTACTGTTCTTGCTAAGTAAATCTCTAATAATTCATCTGCCACCATTTCAATTATTTCTGTTTACTTTAGCTAAATCACAAGGATATTGATAGGCTTTTGAATTTGTAAAATGTGCACACTGATAAAGAGAAGCAGATATTTTTAAAAATTGTATCTTTTGGATATTTTTTTTAAAAAAAAACAACAATTCCTATTCATGGATTGGGTGGGATTGTGAATGTATTTCATACTTTTGGAAGTGTAATATAATTGACAGTCTATTATGTTATATATTCAAATACCATATGATTAATTTACTATAAACATCTTTGATGGGCAATGGAATTTTACTGTTCCTACATATTATAAAATCAAAGCCTAAGTAAGGGACTGAATTCATTTATTTCAGGACTATTGATTTCCAGTCCATCTTTGCTAACTATAAAAAAGTCTCAATAAAGATTTATTTATTTTTATTAAAAATGATAAATCTTAAAGTATATTTCCTCTTTAAGGCTTTTTAAAATTTTACTTCTTTACATGCTTTTTATAGTTCAGTAAAATATTTCTGTTCTGACAATAGTAGCTTGAACCAGATTAGAAATACAAGTGATTTTTTTATGGGAAGATGTTGCAGAAGTTTGAAGATTCCAGATTCTGTGTACAGATTTTTAGTAAAACATTTTCAGTACTTCTGTGTTAGAAAAGCATAATAGATATATGTCTTTGACATCACATATATCCACTGATGCTATAGGACTACTATATATGATGCTGCAATGATTTACACAACTATCTCTGCAGATAGGACCTGAAAGGTAAAGTTATTCTTAGTCTTCAATATACATTTTAAATCATAAGGCTTGAAACATCAAGCATATTTTCTGGCTCTGATCACAACAAATAAGATTTCTTATTATTTAAAATCATATTTTACAAAAAAAATATTTAAAAATTTCCTGGAATCTTTAAACAGTTTTTCTGTCCTTTGCTTTTTGTAAAAATGTTTTATTTAAACCTTTTCTTGAAAATAACATATAAGAACATATAAGATAAAAAATCACCACCACTTCAAAGTAGTAGCATTAAAGTAAAACCAATGATATAAATTTCAGATTTTTTATAATATTTATTTATTTATTAATTGTTTGGGGTGGCTTTTTTAAAATTTGTTTTCTTTGGAAATCCACGTATATTCTATTTGGGATCAGTTTTTGATTTATTACATCAGAACAACATTGTAAAACTCACAATTTCTCTTTTTAAAACCTTACTCTTCAAATTCTTTGGTCGCCAAGGATTTATTCATTTTTGTCCAACAGAGACACTATGGTAGTTTCATCTCTCAGGCTTCGGTTTTTCCATGTAGAAACACAAATCCCCTTTCTGCAAAAGCCCAGAGAAATATTCCTCTGAGAGAGTACCATGACAGGTGCTGTGAACAATGCTCATGTTTTGATGTTAATTTTTTCAAGTGCATTATTAGGTTATTTTCAAAATGTTTGCATATAGTGGCATCTTTAATTTGATACCAAGTCAAAGTACATAATGAAGAATATTCAAAAATCGTTTTAGATTTTGCCAATTTTTACAAAGTTGAATAAACCTATGAAAGGCTGACACAAATTAGCTACTGTGAAATAACATCATCACTTTTGACCACTGCTAGTCAAAACAAGTTCATGCTGTCAAATGGTTTTAGTAATCTTAGGTAAAGTGAAAAATACCATGTGGAAACTGAAATGTTAAAAAATACCAACAGAAATAAATCATGCAACTTTTAAATAGATCAACAGAACTGCTAGATTAAACTAATAATTCAGAACTTTAACATGTTTATTTTATAGTCAGATTCTAGATTTTTAAGATAATTTTAATTTTCTTTGCATTTTTGTGAATCATACTGACTTTCAGTAATATTGTTCTTTAGGTACATTTTCATAATATAATGTTTTACTCTTTGGAGTTTCCCAGAAGTAAATACCTTTCAGTTTCTTCAGAAATAATATGCAAAGGCAATTAAATGTATATGAACACACACAGAATCGCTCACAGATAGTAAACGGAACTTCTGAAATTCCATTAAATGTTATAGGTTTGTTCATGGAAGAAAATGTGGGAGTCACTGAGAGTAATTTGACATCTAGATATCAAGACTGACTATTGTGTGGTCTATGTGCACCAACATTATTTCACATATTTCCTTTACATGTAGCAGGACATCTTAAATGTTATTTCTGTACTATTTCTTTCATCTTAAGCATTTCAAAAGCTGTATTATGAATGTCTGTATCTTTGAAACTTTATTATACATTATGATAGAGGCATTCTCATTATTGCACCTATCAAAATGAATTTAGGAAGTTTAACTGCCTTAAGATTAGTGTTTGAGAAGGGATGTGCGTGTGCACATGTGTGCTCACGTCTAGGTATACAGGCAGATCTTCCTGTGAACTATAGTATCGACGGGGTGAGATTTGTTTAGAAATCTCATACATAGATTATTGGTCAAAATGTAGAGATGTTTGAAGCAGAGAAGATGTTAGCTCAGCATAATGAATATGTCTGCCAGCCATTTTTATAATGACTTGCTGCAGTTTTTATTGTCTGACAAACCGTATGCTGTGCTGTACTGTGAGCTATCTTGTTCGACATAATAAAAAATGATGCAGTGTATCCCTAGAAGTCTAGCTGGATGAAAGGAAGACAGCAGAGTGCTGCTTCTGCCAATAGTTTGGTTGCATAGTCTGTTGAAATTATTCTGCAGGTGATAAATACACAGCTACCATCAATTATAATGCATTGTTCTTAATTGGTAGTGGGGGCAGTATTTAGATACAGAGCTTTAAAATTCGTTTATTCACCTAAAATTTATTTACATATATTAAATAAAACACCAGGTGTATCTGATCTTTTTGGAGTGAAAATATTTACCTGTTCTTAGAGAGCCAAGAAATAACTTATTTTTGGTTTGTTAACTTATTACTATGTTTTATATGACATTTTTTGTTATTTGCTCATCAAGAAAATAATATTTCCAGAAGATAAAATGTTCCAGTTAGTTTATAGTTAAGTACACCAATATTACATTAAAGATTTAGAGTTAATATGAGTTATCATTTTCAATTTAACATTTATATATATCAAAAGATCTATGCTTAGTTTTAATAAGAATGTGTTAATATAAGGTCTATTAAAGTACGCTGGGCAGGAGTCTTCACAATAGAACTATGTGGTATGTATATTCACTTTGGTGATAAATGCTTCATTTCTTCTTTAGAGGATTATTAAAAGCATTCTCTGGAGGAATAAAATGGTGGAAGTCACACATTTAATAGCTCAGGTACAAAGAGTCAGATTGTGCCAGTTGGCAAAAGTTAGCAGGAAGCTGTCACAATAAATGGCAGCAGCTGCTCATAGTTCTAAAGAGTATGTCCCAGTCAGAACTGAAAACTGATGGCATCTACATTAATACTACCTTAATGGCCCATCTGCTGCTCCATAGGGTCCCTAGCTGCTGTATGGAGTCATAGGCATTTGACAGGCAGTCTCTGTATGCCAGACACACATTGTGCCAAATGTTTTAGGCTGCTTCATCTCGTTCTGATCTGTCAAATTCTCCCTACTCATTTATCAGGCTAGAAGTTATGAGGGTTTTTCTTTTCTACACATCATTGGCTTCAGCATTGGGGCAGCTAAGAATTTGGAAGGCAAACTATTTTGGTTATTATTATTAGTTTCTAATTGACAGTGCAAAGCAAGGTTGTCTGATATACTGTATTGTAGTAGGTAGGTTAACAAAGCTCTGTGACAAGCAAGCCCTGTGGAGAAATCAGTTGAGGGCATTTAAAAATGCAATGCTACATAAATATATTTCTGTGATTGTATTGCAAGAAAACAGTGTATATTTCTACAGAGCCTTATTAATTGGGCAAATATGAAAGGTTGCTTTTAAGTTGTTGAGGTATAAAGATACTAATATTGTAACACTGTTAAAATAGTTTAATAGAAAATGGAAAATTAACATTTAAAAATATCTAAAGTAAACTGATCTTACATAGTATAGTCAAATATAGATATAAACAAGTACATATTTTATAGCAGTTTATTAAATGGTGCATAAATAATATTGTTCAGTGTTTTGGATAAAGTATCATTTATTTTGAATATACTAAATGGTCAGGGCAGTGCAATCCATATATCATTAGTAAATAACTAATGTCAAACAAATAATCAGATTTATAATACCTTTTATAACAAAAATTGGAAAAATTTATTTTTGGAAAATATCTCTAGACAGTGGGATTGAGCATCATTCTTTAGTTAAAAGATTATTGATTTTTTGTTTTGGGGGCCAATAACAAAATGGCTGCCAAATATATATATTTTAGACCTACCCTCTTTCTGATGAAGGTAGTTGACAGATAAACCCTATTTCCAGTGGAATCTCCTTAGCTTGCCTGATACTTTACATGTTTCCAAAACATAATTGTACCATATTTATAATAATTTTTCAGTCAATATAATGGTCTATATGTTATTCTATCCCCATTTATCTCCCTTTGTTGTTGTTGTTGTAAATTTCTATAGCTACCAAGTTTTTTAGTCTTATCTGATTTTTTAAGAATTTGTGATAAACCAGAAAAATAGAAACACAGAAATAATCCTATTAATTAGGTATAAAAAATCCAGATGTGTCATATGTTGTTTTCAAACAAGAGAGTGCAGATGGAACAGAATTTCTTTATTCTGAGTTATAGCAGTTTCCCAGTCACAATCAATTACAACAACAATAATAATTGTTTAAAAAGTAACTATCAAAATATGTCACTATGTTTCCTTAGAAACCTGATAGACTTACCTTGAAGAATAGATCATATGAAAGTGATAGCATTTAATACAAGTAAATGTGTGTGTGTGTGTGTGTGTGTGTGTGTGTGAGTGCATATGTTGTAAAGGATTGAGGAAAGTATTTAGTGGATTTACACATTTAATTATTATTAATATTCTCTTATTTTTTGTAGTTATCTGCTATTTCAATATGCATTTTTAAACATAAGTCATTCTGGTCAAGATGGTAGAATAGGTAAATGCTACGTTTGCCTCCTCCCATGACTACTTTAAAATTAAAACTAAAATATAGAACAATCAACCTGGAGAACTATCTAAAAACTAGATAAATAGAAGTTCTATAACTAAGGCTACACAGAAGAAACCACCTTGAGACTGGTAGGAGATATGTAGTTTCAAAACGAATTGGCCCACACTCACATGTGGTGGTTGAGAATTTGGAGGGATATCTCAGCTGCAAAGGGCCCCTCTGAACAGTGAACAATCTCAAACTCACACTGGCCTCCCCATCTTAGAGCACCAGTGCCAGAACAAGCCACCCCCACATTGTCTAGATGTGAAAATCAGCCAGGATTCTATCTGTCAAGGTGAGACTGAAATTGGCTGTAAACCCAGGAGTCTGTTTAGTGGGCCTTCACACAGACTCCTTAACTCCCAGGCACTCATGTGAGGTCCAGCTGAGAGAAAGCACCTAGGGAGGTACCAGAGACATATAGGAAGAGACTGAGTGGTGTGGCTTCAGGGCAAGGGCTGGAGGGAAAGCCACTAATGTTCCGGTGTTGAGCTCTCCTCCTATGTAGCTAGCTGGAGGACATCAACTTTCCTGTGTTGAGCCCTCCCTGCACATGACCAAATCTGAATTTTCATTGACCTGGTAAGCAATGCTCACTCTATCCTGGTGACTCTCTAAAACTCCACCCTACCCAACTTGTGCAACACCAGAGGCTTTTTTTGTGGCTGTCAGGCAGCCATTGTTGGCCCACACTGCACTTTTTCTTGGACAACTTTTGGGGAACCACAGGTTCTGAGAGGGAAATGGCTGGCCTTGTGGGCTCTGGATTTTTAGAGAGAGGCCCCTGGCTCAACGCTGGTGCCAAATCTGAATCTGCACTAATTCATTGAGCACCACTTGCTCCATGTTGGTGACTCCTACAGATTCTGCCCCACCCAAATTACATGACTCCAGAGGCTGTTTTAGCATTCTGCAGTCAGCTGGTGTTGGCACACATTGCAGAATTTTTTTGGACAACTTTCTGAGGTCTTCAGGCCCCATGCAGATGGCTTTTTCCGTACTGGCCCAAAGCTTAAAATTGGTATCAAATCTAAATCTGTAGTAACTTGTTGAACACCATTTTTACCATGCTGATAACTCTTGAGACCCTGCCCCACTCAAGTGCTGTTCCACTTATACCACCCAAAGCTCTTTTAGTGGCTGAACTTTATGGACAGCTGGTGTGGTGGCAGGCCTAGGGGTTCCCTGGACCTTTTCCTGAGATGCCCCAGGCCTGCTGCCGGTGGTAGCCAGCCTCAATTAGCAGCATGGCCTCTCCTACATACCTTTAGGTTCAACTCGGAGCAACCAACCAATGATTCCTTTGTAGCTCCTACCACATAGCCCCAAGCAGTCACAGACAGTGGCTGAACTTGGCCTTCATGGGAGCCCCTTCCAAGAGGCCCTAGAACAAACACATCCAGAGGTGGCATCAGGTCACAACAAAGTACCACCTGATTAGTTCCACAAGTAGTACACACAAGGATGGTCTCAATAACCACATGAGCCCACTGGGACAAATTCTACTCCTAGGAGTCAGCCCCCACACAGCAGCTCATATGCTGTGAGCATGGCCAAGTCTCACAGGTAGGCAACCTGAGAGTCAGTCCTACCTGCTGATGTACCAGCAGCAACCAAGGCTCACTACAACAGGAGGGCACACATAACCCATACAAGAGACTCTTCTAGAGCACTTGGCATAGGTGATCAGAAGACTATGTACTGGGCCACATAGAGCACCTACTACATAAGGCCACACAGCCAAGGCTGGGAGACATAGCGTATCTACCTAATACATAGAAACAAACACAGAGAGGCAGCAAAAATGAGGAAACAAGGGAAAATATCCAAATGAAAGAACAGGAGAAAATTTCAGAAAAAGAACTAACTGAAATGGAGACAATCAACCTACCAGATACAAAGTTCAAAACACTGGTTATAAGGATGTTCAGTGAACTTAGGGGAAGAATAGATGATCTCAGTGAGAGCTTCAACAAAGAGAGAGTAAACAAAAAGTACATAAAACCCATAAAAAAGGACCAGTCAGAAATGAAGAATACAGTAACTGAAATGAAGAATACACTAGAAGGAATCAATAGTAAATTAGATGAAACAGAGGATAGAAACATTGATTTAGAGGACAAGGTAGCAGAAAACTAAACAGCAACAAGAAAAAAGACCTTAAAATAATGGGGATAGATTAAGGGACCTTTGGGACAATATTGAACATTCACATTGTAGGTTTACCAGAAGGAGTAAAGAGAGAGCAAGGGATTGAAAACGTATTTTAAGAAATAATGACAGAAAACTTTCCTAATATGGTAAAGGAAATAGATATTCAAGCCCAGGAAGTGTAGAGATTCACAAACAAGATGAACTCAAAGAGGCCCACACCGAGACACATCATAATTTAACTTGCAAAGGTTAAAGACAAAAAATTGTAAAAGCAGCAAGAGAAAGTCAGCTAGTTACTTACAAGGGAGCTCCCATAAGAATAGTAGCTGATTTCTCAACAGAAACTTTGCAGGCTGAAAAAGATTGGCCTGAAATATTTAAAGTGATTAAAAGCAAGAGACTACCACCAAGACTGCTCTCAGTAAATTTAAGAATATTGAAATCATGCCAAGCATCTTTTTTGATCAACTAGTTGGCATGATCCTAGAAATCAACTACAAGAAAAAGAAATAGAAAAACACAAACACATGGAGGCTAAACAACATGATGCTAAACAATGAATGTGTTAAAAATGAGATCAAGGAAGAAATCAAAAGATACCTAGATACAAATGAAAATGAAAATACAATGACCCTAAATCTGTGGAACACAGCAAAAGCATTCTTAAGAGGGAAATTTATAATAATTTAGGCCTACTGCAAAAATAAGAAAAATCTTGAGCAATCTAACTTTACACCTAAAGGAATTAGAAGAAGAAGAAAAAAGAAAGCCCAAAGTGAGTAGATGGACAGAAGTAATACAGATTCGAATGGAAATAAATAAAATAGACAAAAATGCAAAAGATCAATGAAACCAAGAGCTGGTTCTTTGAAAAGATAAACAAAATTGATAAACTTTTGGCAGACTCCTCAAGAAAAGGAACTCAAATAAATAAAACCAGAAATGAAAAGAGAAGTGACAACTGACACCACAGAAATACAAAAGATTATAAGAAAATACCAAGAAAATTTATATATAACAACAAATTGGACAATCTGGAAGAAATGGATAAATTCCTAGAAACATACAATCTTCCAAGACTGAATCAAGAAGATACAGAAAACCTAAAGAGACTGATTACTACTAACGAAATTGAATCAGTAATCAAAATACTCCCCACAAGCAAAAGTGTTGGACCAGATGTCTTCACATGTGAATTTACCAAACATTTAAAGGAGAGTTAACATCTGTCCTCCTCACACTATTCCAAAATATTCAAGAGGATAGATGGCTTCCAAGGTCATTTTATGAGGGCACCATTACCCCGATTCCAAACCAAAGAAGAAAAAGAAAATTATAAATTGACATTTCTGATGAACATAGAGGCAAAAATCCTCAACAAAATATTAGCAAACTGAAACCAGTAATACATTAAAAAGATTATACACCATGACTAAGTGGGATATTTCTGGAATGCAAATTTGGCTAAATATCCACAAATCAATGTGATATATCACATGAAATTAAGAATAAAAATCACATGATCATAAGAGCAGATGCAGAAAAAGCATTTGACAAAATCTAGAATCCACTTATAATAAAAACTCTCAGCAAGGTGCTAATAGAGAGAACATAATAATAAAGGTCATATATGACAAACTCACAGCTAACATCATACTCATTGGTGAAAAGCTGAAAGTGTTTTCCTTACGATCAGTAACAAGGTTGTCCACTTTTACTGTATCTAGTCAACATAATATTAGAAATCGAGAAGTCCTTGCCACAACAGTCAGACAAGAAAAAGAAATAAAAAACATTCAAATTGGAAAGGAAGAAGTACAACTGTCATTATTTGCAGATGACATGATACCATATATAGAAAACCCTAAATATTCCATCAAAAAAGTGTTAGAAATGGTAAATGTATTCAGCAAAGTAGGAAGATACAAAATTAACATTAAGAAATTGGTTGCATTTTATATATAATAATGAATTATCAGAAAGAGAAATTAAGAAAACAACTCTATTTACAATTATGCCCCCCAAAAATTCTTGGGAATAAATTTAATTAAAGAATTAAAAGAATTGTACTTAGAAAATTAAAGACATTAAAGAAAGAAATTGAACAAGATAGAAATAAATGGAAGCATATACCATGATCATGGATAGGAAGAATTAATATCATTAAAAGGTACGTCTCGCCCAAAGGAATCTAAGATTCAATGCAATTCATATCAAAATACCAATGACATTTTTTCAAAGAACTTAAAACAAATAGTCCTAAAATTTATGCAGGGCCTAAAAGATGCTATATAGCTACAGCAATCTTGAGAAAAAAAAAAATTTGGTGGTATCACAATAGCTGATATCAAACTATACTACAAGAGTATAGTAATCAAAACAGCATGGTACTGGAATAAAAACAGTTATAGAGATTAATGGAACAGAACAGAACAGATAGTCCAGAAATAAACCCACACTTATCTGGTCAGATAATCTATGAAAAAAAAAAAGACAAGAATATGCAATGGGGTAATTAAAGTCTCTTCAAAATATGGTATTGGGAGAACTGGACAAATACATGCAAAAAATAAAAGTCTAGATCACTTTCTTACACCATAAACAAGAATAAACTCAACATGTGTTAAAGATTAAATATAAGACCTGAAAGCATACAATTTCTAGAAGAAAACAGATAGTATACTCTCTGATATTGCTCTTAGATACATTTTTTTCTGATATGTTGTCACAGACAAGAGAATCAAAAGAACAAAAAAGTGGGATTACATCATACTAAAAGTTTTTGCACAGCAAAGGAAATCAATAAAATGGGAAGATAATATACTGAATAGAAGATATTTGCCAATGGTACATCTGATAAGCAGTTAATATCCAAAACTTATAAAGAACTCAAGCAACTTAATACCAAAAAAACCTAACAATCTAATTTAAAAATGGGCAGAAAACCTGAATAGACATTTCTCCAATGAGGACATATAGATGGCCAATGAACATATGAAAAGAAGTTCAATGTTACTAATAATCATAGAAATGTAAATTGAAACCACAATGAGATAGCACCTCACTCCTGTCAGAATTGCCATCATCAATAAGTTAGTTGAGGATATGGAGAAACAGAAATTTTCGTACACTGTTGGTAGGATTGCAAATTGGTGTAGTAACTATGGAAAATAGTATGGAGTTTCCTCAAAAATTAAAAAAATAGAACTACCATAGGACCCAGAAATTCTACTTGTGAGTAATTATTTGAAGAAATCCAACACACCATTTCAAAAAGATATATGCACTCCTATGTTCATTGCAGTATAATTTCAATACCCAACATATGGAAGCTACCTAAGTGTTCATCAATAAACAATTGGATAAAAAAGTGGTACATATATAAAATGGCATATTACTTGGCCATAAAACAAATGAGCTCTTACCATTTGTGACAACATGGATGGAGCTGGAAGGTATTATACTAAGTGAAATAAGTCAGACAGAGAAAGCCAAATACCATATGATCTCACTTTTATGTGGAATCTAAAGAACAAAATAAACAAACAAAACAGAAACAGACTCATAGATTCAGGGAACATTCTGATGGTTGCCAGATGGGAGAGGGGTTGTAGGACTGGTGAAAAAGGTAAAGGAATTAAGAAGTGCAAATTGTTAGTTGCAGAATAGTCATGAGGATGTAAAGCAACACTTAGAGAAAATAGTCAATAATATGGTAATAACTATATATGGTGCCAGATGGATACAAGATTAGTCATGGGGATCACTTTGTAAATTATATAATTATCAAACCACTATACTTGTCACCTGAAACTAATATCAAATAATATTGAATGTCAACTGTAATTCAAAAAAGAAGGGATAAAAGGTGAAGAGAAATAATAGGTTCAAATTGCCAGGTATAAAACAAGTCATGAGAATGTGGTGTACAACATAGGGAATATAGTCAATAGTATTGTGATTGCAGTATTGTAGTGTCAGATTGTTGTTGGACTTATAATGGTGATCACTTCTTTAAATATATAAATGTTGAATAAGTTGTGTTCAGCTGAAACTAATATTGTATGTTAGCTATAGTTTAATAAAAATCTTTAAAAAACAACACACACACAAAGATAGCACATCAACAAACAAGTTTTATATGTTGTCTACAGGCATGTTTAAGTTTTTGTAATTTATTTTACCCAGTGGTACAGATTCTGTTAACCAATTTTCCAGTAGAATTGAAATCTCAATTAAGTATTGAAACCAATTTGTAACTTATTCTATTTGTTATTGTGACAGCACATTGTAGGCATATTGCCTGGGCAGGTACACAGAATGGAAGCTTTTTGTAAAAAGGGTTAGACACAGCCTGGTTTTCTTCTTATGTGTTTTCGCATCACTGATTTCATTGGCATTTGGGAAGCTTCTAGGTAAAAAATGTAAAATTTAGTATTTACAATATGCTAGAGACTGTGCTAGAAATAGTAGGCATTGTGTATGATCTGTAGAATAACTCTGTGAGAAAAGTGTTACTCTTTGTTATCATATACAGAAACTGGGGCTTTAGAAAAGTAAATGATTTACCCAGGATCACAAATGAGATTGAGCTGAATTTGAATCATGTCTGTGAGAAGTTAAGGTTACAATGTGCTATTATTTATAATTATGTTTTGGAAAAGGTAAAATATATTAGGGATTTCCTGAAGAAAGCCAGATTGAAAGAAGTGTGGACCTGGAGAAAAGGCTCACCAGAAAGGGAGTCTGACAGACAAAACAAACTCAAGGTCAAGGCCTATACCTGAAAGGGGCATGTTACACAGCTTCTTGGTGACAACAGAGCTCATTATGACTTACTATTTGCAGGTCCTTAGGAAATGGCTTTGTCTGTGGATTAAGTGCTACAAATCTTCAGGATTTAAGCCACTATACTCTACGAAAGCCCTTAATGAAATGTAATACAAAAAGAGAGAGAGCACTGCTTCTCATTCTGAGGTGGGTGGCACTGATGATTAATTTTAAAAAACATCTAGTAGGCTTCAGCATTTGCTTACAAATTGTCTCTGAAGCATCTGGGCCAGAGAAATACTCCTTAGTTCTAGCTACTTATATTGGAGACAACAGTGTCCAACAGCTAGCTTGATTTATGGAGGCAGGTTAACAGGCAAAGCAAATTAAAAATTAAAGAGGAAAAACTCAGAAAAGACAAGTCTATCTGCAAAGTCAAATAAATAAGAATACTATATAGATTTGGGTTATTAATGTAAATTGCCTCTATTGGTACATAAAAGCATGTAAAGGTTTAGGAGGTAGGATTCATATTTTGGTCCTTGTTGTCAGAGTTCTTTCTTCCACAGATACTTTATGACAATTTTAGTAGACTGGAGATATTGAAGATGGACACCTTATTTTCACACGGCAATGACTAGCATGTAGGAAGGACTCCAAAGTAGCGGGTAGTCTTTAACATTGCTACTATTTAGAATAGAAGTTTTATTTTCTCCAGAATTTTATCTAAAGCTTTGGATACATGCATTATTTTTTCCAAAAAAAAAATAAAGAAAAATTGCAAATAAACAAAAGTAACAGATAAGCTAAGGACAGAAAAGAAGGAAAATTTATTCACTTAATTGTTTATAGTTATTACCATTTTCCACAGAGGTTTCAATGCAATAATTCCCACTTGAGAGTTTTGCAGTCTTTTTGTTTTGTTTTTTTGTTTGTTTTTAATTACTGGAGGAGCTATATCCGCATAAGATCTTTTACAGCTGTTTGTGGATTCCATGAGCTCAGATTACTTATATGATACAATGCTTTCTCATATACAATAACAAAGAAGGTGATAGCAAAATAATGGCTTACTATTCCCAGCTAGACATGTTGACAAGATACCATTCAGACAGATTTTGCTGCATTAAAGAAGTTTCTGGGAAGTCCTGAATTTTTCTTAAGATACAGTCATGAAAATGAAAGAATAAAGTGTAAGAGAAGTAACAATTGGCCTTAACAGGAAAAATATCTTGAAAGTGCCTTCATATTTATTTATTTTTTAAAAAAACTGTTATGTTAGATGGAATTATAAGGGAGGCTTAGTTCTCATGTGCTGTTCTCAGTTCTCAGTATATCTATTGAGATCCTGACTGTCATTTGCTTCTATAAATCTAGTGTCCTCATTCAGATTCATCTAGAGCCCTAAACATGGCAGAATATGTCTTGTAAATATGGTTAAATTTTGCAAGTGTCTGTTTGTGTGTGTGTGTGTGTGTGTGCGTGTCTCTGTGTGTGTGTATTTATATTGGGTGATTATAAGTCATAAAAGTTTTAATTAAATAAACTTGTATTTTACAGTTAGCCAATGCATTATCTCTACATATAGTCTACTGCAATAATAGCTAAAACCAATTTAACATATGACTAATAATCAATAAATATGTAATTGGCACAGGAATTCCTAAACAGAGTGACACTCTTAGTAGCAAATTAATATTAGTCTCTCTAGCAGACATTTTTTATACATTCCTTTAATTAACTCTGATTTGTCTTTGTCTTTCAAGGGATCCAGGAATCTTCTCAAATGCAATGAGTGAATCTTGATTTATCTAAACCATTAAAAGTGTTTCTTACCAAGTGATTTATTTAGAGACTGGAGAATGAAACAGTTCTAATCTGTGAAGCTTTTGGTTAAAATACCAAGCATGGTTCAGCAGAAAGTTAGAAAGAACCTTGTCATTTATGTTACTAAGCTATTAAAAAACCAAAGCTGAAAAACTTGAAGCATTTTTGTGATATAATGCCATTTACTATTTAAGCAATTTTTGAATTGAAAACTCAGTTGCTGAACAATTGACAACTGAAATTATTCTAGCTGATGTAGTTCTTTTATATAAGAGTTTACAACAAAACATACTGTAGTAAGTTGATATTAGTAGCCAAGTCTAGTCAGAGAAATATTTATGTAAGAATCTAAGCTAAGGATGGCAGGTTGGAATTAGACTGTAAGGGTCTTAAATACCAATTTTAAGAACTCGACAAATAGGAAGTAGTGCTTTGGTGATGTTGATCTTGGTCTTGTCGCAATATGTATATTCTGTTGGGGGGAAAAGAGACAAAAAATAAGGAAATAAATTATGAGTTGTACTATGAAGCAACAAGAGCTGAAATGGTGATAATAGTGAAAAGAAAAGGTTCATGTGAAAGAATTTTGAAAAACAATTGAGAGACTTAGTGACTGATAAAATACAGAGGATCTTTGTTAGGTTTATTCCTAGGTACTTTATTCTTTTGCTGCATTTGCAGAAGAAATTTTTTTTCAATTTTTTTTCTGAAATTTTATTGTTAGTGTATAGGAAGCAATGGATTTTTGTATGTTGTTTTTGTATCCTGCAACTTTAGGTGAACACACAATACAATATACATATGATATATTATTGACGCATACACTTGAAACATGTGTAATTTTATTAACTGATGTCACTCCAATAAATTTACCTTAATTAATTAATTAATTAAATCTCTATTAAGCTGCTGGAAATTCAGAACTGTCTTTTAAGAATTTCAGACTTTTTGCATTATATTTGTGAATACAAAAACAAATTTTTAAATGTGTAAACCGTACCTTTTTTCTATATGTAGTGTCTTAGTTTGAATTCTACATGTAGTGTCTTGGTAGGTGATAGATGAAACACCTACATTTTAAATTTTAGTTTCCATTTATTACATAGTAGCTAATTTGACCTTAAAGAGGTGATAATAAAGATTGAACTCTTAAAATAGAGTCTGATTATTGTGGCTTTACAATGTGACTCTTTAAACTCCTAGGCAGTACAACATTGAAGGAAGAAATTGAAGAGGACACAAATAAATAGAAAGATATACCATGCTCATGGATTAGAAGGATTAATATTATTAAAATGACCATACAGCTCAAAGAAATTTACAAATTCAATGCATTTTTTATCAAAATACCAATGTTATTCTTCCCAGAACTAGAAGAAATAATCCTCAAATTTATATGGAACTATAAAAACCCCCAAATAGCCATGGCAATTTTGAAAAAGAGAAACAAAGTTAGAGAGATTGTGCTCCCTGATCTCAAACTATACTACAAAACTATAATAATCAAAACAGTATAGTATGGGCACAAAAACAGACACATAGATCAATGGAACAGAATTGAGAGCCCAGAAATAAGCCCTCACTTACATGGTCAACTAATCTATGACAAAGGAAGTAAAACTATATCCTGGAGTAATGACAGTCTCTTCAGCAAGTGATGTTGGGAAAATTGGACAAATATATGCAAAAAATGAAAGTGGACCACTCTCTTATACTATATACAAAAATAAACTAAAATGGGTTAAAGAATTAAATGTAAGGCCTGAAATCATAAAAATCAAGAAGGAAAACATAGAAAGTAAACTATTTTATATCAGTGCAAGTATTATCTTTTTTGATATGTCTCCTTGAGCAAGGGAAACAAAAGCAAAAATAAACACATGGGACTACATCAAACTAAAAAGCTGCAGGGCAAAGGAAACTTTCAACAAAACAAAAAGGCAACCCACTGAATGAAAGAATATATTTGCAAATGATATATCTGATAAGGGTGTGATATCCAAAATACATAAGAAATGTATACAACTCAATAACAAAAAATTAATTGATCCGATTGAAAAAAAAGAGCAGTAGGCATGAAAAGACATTTCTTTAAAAAAACATACAGATGGTCAACAGACATATGAAAAGATGCTTAACATCACTAATCATCAGAGAAATGCAAATCAAAATCACAGTGAAATACTGAAATAGTCAGAATAGCTATTATGAAAAATCAAGGAATAACATGTGTTGACAAGGATATGGAGAAAAGGGAATCCTCCTGCATTGTTGGTGGGAATGCAAACTGGTGCAGCCCTTATGGAAACCAGTATGGAGATTCCTTAAAAAACTGAAAATGGTACACCATATGACCTAGCAATTCCACTTTTGGGTATTTATTCAAAGAAAGCAAAAACACTAATTAGAAAAGATATATACACTCCTACATTCTTTGCAGCATTATTTATAATAGCCAAGTTATGGAAGCAACCTAAGTATCCATAATACATAAATAGATAAAGAAGATGTGGTATACATATAATGGAATATTATGCAGTAATAAAAAAAGAATAAAGTCTTGCCATTTGTGACAACATGGTTGGGTCTGTCTAGAGGGTGTTAGGCTAAGTGAAGTAAGTTAGGCAGAGAAAGACAAATACTGTATGGTTTCACCTATATGTGAAATCTAAAAACAAAACAAAAAAACAAAAATAGACTCATAAAAACAGAAACCAAAGGGATGGTTACCAGAAGCGAAGAGTGGGGAGATGGAAGAAAAGGGGAAGGAGAATATGGTCAAAAATATTTTGATAAGTTTGCAGATTGACAGATGATTACTAGAATTAGTGGGAGGATCACATTATTAGGTATAAAAATGCGAAGTCACTCTATTGTACACCTGAAACTCATATAAATAATTCGATTGTATACCAACTGTACTTAAATTAAGCAAATAATTTTTTAAAACTTGCTAGACAATGTAGCAATGTAGAAAGGTAAAGACAAAGGTTTTGTGGTGTATGTGTGTGTAATGTGACAGCCACAGGAGATCAAAAACACCAATTTTGTTTAGCTTTGGTAAATTGAATAACTGTTTGTTTTAATATATAAGCTTTTCCTCTGCATATATGAAAGTGTGTCTTAAATATTATTCAACAATTATAAAACTTTTATATTTGAAAGCACTTCTTCATCTATTCTCTCATTTTAAAAATAACCATTCGTAATTCATAGGAAGTTACTATTATTACTGTTTTACAGCTGGAAAAAATGACACCAAGGAATGTTAAGTGAATTGTTCAATATCATATAATTATTAAGGAGCCACAGGACTAAAGCTTAGGTGTTTTAAATCTTAGCCTAAGATCATTCTCTTTAGATTATACTGCATGTCTTTTTATATCTATAGTGCAATTAATTTATTATGTCTGCATAAAATATACAAAGTATTTTATGAAATATTTTATTAATGACTATTTTTTAAGTTTCCACAGTAATTATTTGATTTTAGAATGTTCTTACTTTATAAAGCTAAGCATTTCACTTAACTTGAAGGTTATTTATTCAAAAAATGTCTTGAGTTTGTATTATATATACTAGGCATTCTTCTAAGCAATTTTTTTATATTGGTTAAAAATCAATTTTCTTTTTAGAAAATTAGTGCATCTTAACTCAGCTAAAAGGAAATATTATGTGCAAATCTGAAGTTAAGAATAAGTAATTTGAAGCTTCCTGTTTATACTATATTGTTTACACTGGTATGAAAACATTGGGAATTGAGTTCAAATATCATTTTGACATATACCAAAAATTATATTCTGTTGTGTTAAAGGTGATGTATGTAAAGTAACCTTATAAAAATAGAATAAAATAAATCAATGTTTTATCTTTCATCACAGGAATAAAGCATTCACATGGATGAAGTTTCCCATGTGAAACAGACTGCCGACTATTGACTTTCAGGTACCAAGTACTAACAATATATATGAAAATATTTCCAGACTATAATACTCAATTTCATTAATTTTTTTAATTTTTATTTTATTATTAGTAATTTCATTTTTTAACATTAAACTAAATTTAAGTTTTTGATGACTCAACCTTACCTTTGTTTATGTGTTTCAGTATACTGTAATGAGTATCTCTAAGGCACTGTGTGCTTTGTGGTTCTCTTAGCTTTACTTACTCCTCTTTTTAAAATGTGTTATTCTGTCATCTTCTAAAAAACACTTGCTAAATGTTTATTTTTAATTTTTTTGTTGCATACTGTAACTTAGAAAGAAATAATTTTTGAGACACAAACACATAGGCAGCTTTAGTTTAAAATCAGCTTACTTTTCATTGTATAGTTATACAATAAAACAACATAACAAATATATGAGAAATGTTTACTCTTACTAATAAACAAAAAATGCCTATTAAAACAATAAAATTCTAATTTTCACCAATCAAATTCATATTTTTTACATTAATGCTCAGATATTTTAAGTGTGAAAAATTGACATTGTATACTTTTGTAGTTTAGCAATATTTATCAATAGTTTTAACATCAGCACATATTAACTTTATTAATAATATTTATCTTAATGGTATAGGAAGTAGGGAATAAGAGCAGACAGGCAGTTGAATTAAGGGACAGTGATATGTAAGTAATATTAGTGGCAGTTTACACTCTTAGGAATTTTGACATTGTTTTATCGAGTAAACACATCTGTCTGCCAGGCATCATTATATGTGTCTTTTCTTTAATCCTTACAATGCATTATTTTTCCATTTTACATATATAGAAGCTGATACTGAGAGTAACTTACCTAAAGTTCATTTTGCTTTCTGCCAGCAGTAGCAGTAGGTTTATTATGCTACTTTGTGGAATTCTAATGTGTACAGATTCTAAACCAAAATACCAGTGAAATGTTGTTTAAGATTATAAATTTTGCTCTCTCTAACTTTGAAAGTTATTCATATTCAGTGTTATTATAGAGCAATATAAGGCAAGTCCATAGAAATTACTATTTTATTTTCAATATATCTTATTGTATGTCTATTATGTGGAAGCACTGATTTAAGTTCTATATGAATAAGCAGGATATATAAAATTCAGTCTCTTTTAGAAAAGAGCAACAGAAACAAATTAAACAAAAGAAAATCTGGGTAGAAAATAAGTATCATAAGGTAGTTGCAGTTCAATTAAAAATTTAGAGGAAAGAGAGAATTGGAATAACTGAGGAGAACAAGGAAATGCCAACTAATAAACATGTGAGTTGGGTTTTCCAGACTGGATAAGATTTAGAGATAGGTACATACATGGGTGTGTACACATGTGTGTTCCTTACATTCCAGCCCTAGGGAATCATAAAAGTAAAGCCAGAGATATGAGAAAGTGTTGGACATGTACAGGATTGTGAGATGTGCAAAGGCCGCAGAAAAATATTAGGCTGATAAAGAGGATGATCATATCCTGGACAGCTTTGATGTCAGGACAAAGGATTAAAATTTTGTTTTATTGTCAATAGAAAGTCTCTGAAATGTTTGTATTATGTTACAATCTGATCAGAGTTGTACTTTAGGAAGATTAGGCCAACAGTAACCTATTCAGTGGATTATTAGTGAAGAATCTAGAGCTAGCAAAGTTTTAAAAGGTTCCATGTATAAAACCATATCTTTGACTTTACAGGATCCTTAGGGCTGATTATATGAAACATTGGCATAAAGGGAGAATGTACCATGAAAGAAATCAAATGCTTTGTTTTGAGAGCATTTTGTATGGACAGAGTGTGAATTAATGAAAAATTAACAAAGAGTTAAACACCATCATCCTGTCCTTTATCCTTTTTTAAATACAAGATATCATCTTTACTTGGGTTTTAACATAGAAATTCTTTGAGATACAAAATTGGCTATCAAAGTAAAAGTCGTTATAACCTTAAAATTATTCAGAATAAAGTGATCAGTTATGAAATTAGTTTCCACTAAAGTATTTTCCCTAACTGTTAACCCTAATGTCTACCTCAATATTTATATAGCTCATTATCTTTCTAATGTCAGGTGTATATCTTTTGTAATGGGACAATTGTTGTCTTCATTTTGGTTAAGATATGATAATAGAAAGTTAAAATAGATGATCAAAGATTTGATTACTCACACAAATAAAGACTATATAAAAGGGTCAGTGATTTGGAAACTGGAAGAGACTTGAGGGAAATACTTTATTTGGAAAGAGTATGCTTGGGATTCTCATTGTCCCAAACAAATTAATAAAGGTAAGGATGGTGTAAGCTTATTTTCATAAATACTCATTATTAGGTTGAGGGTATTCTCTTGTACTATTTTTAGTTGAATTTTTTATTATTATTACAGTGCATTGAATTTTGTTAAATATCTTTCCTGCCTCTATATGATCTTGTGGTTTTGCCATTTATCCTACTAATAAAGTATATTACAGAGATTAATATTTGGATGTTAAATCTATTCTGGATAAATCACCCTTGGTCATGGTGTATAATCCTTTAATCATATTGCTGGATTCCATATATTTATATTGAAGATTTTTGCATATATATTTGTAGTTGATGTTGGTCTGTAGTTATTTTTTTTGTGATGCATTTTTCTGGTTTTGATATCAGTGTAATATAGTTCTAAGTGTCCCATCCTCTTCAAATTTTTGGAAGAATCTGTGAAGAAATGCTACTAATTCTTAAAGCATCTAGTATCCATTAGTGAAGTCATGGGAGCCTGGGCTTTTTATTGTGGTAACTTGAATTTTGCTTTTGTTTTTAATTAATGATTCAATTTCCTTTCTTTTATAAGTCTATAAAGATTTTTCATTTCTTTCTTATTTCAAATTTTTTGCTATTCTCTACTTCATTTTTTTTCAAATCCTCATTATTTCTCTTATATTTGCTATGAGTTTACTTTGAACTTCTTTTTCTAGTTTTGTAAAATGCAAAAGTTTAGGTTATGATTTGAGGTCTTCTATTTTAACATAGTTCTTGACAGGTCTAAATTTCCCTCTGAACACTATTTATGCTTCATCTAATAAGCTTATTTATACTGTTTTTATTTCCATTCTTCTCAAAGTTTTATATAATTTCCTTTTTTTCCTTTATAAACATTTAAAAATGGTTATAAGTATGTTGTTTAATTTTCACAACTGTGAATTTTACAATTTAATTTTGTTATTGATTTCAAATTTTATTTCATTTTGGTTAGAGAACATACTTTGTATTATTTTGATAATTTTAAGTTTATTGATGCTTTCTTCCTGGCTTCTTTCACTCAACATTGTCTTTGTAAGATTCATCTCTGTAGGTTTTGTTTCCCTTTTTTTTCTTTTTTTCTTTATAATGCTCTGAAGAACACATCATTATTAATTACCTATTAAATTGATGTGCAATAGTGGGTAAAACTGTTTAGGTTATTTGCATTTTTTTATATTCACATAAATGTATGCATTTTTGCTGTCTATATAGCTCAAAATGACTTACTGGGTTATAGGTGTCTATATATGTCACCTGTATATGTGTATATGCATACTCAAATTTGTAAATAGTACCAACTGTTTTATTTCAAAGCAGTTGTGCAGGTTTGTTTTCCCACAAACACCTTATGAGAGTTTTTCTTGATCTTCACTGTCACCAGCATTGTCCTCTTATTGTTTTTAATTTTAGATACTTGGTGGGTATGTAGGGTAATCTCAATATAACTTTAATTTATATATCACTGGTGGCTAATGAGGTTGAGCACCTTTTATATGTGTATTGGACATTAGAATATCCTCTTTTGTCAAGTGTCTATTTGAGGGCTTTTCTTTTTGACAGTATTTTTTATTATGTTTTTTATAATTCTTAAAATTGTATGTATATTCTGAGTATGCATATTTTGTCATGTATACTGAAAATATCTTCTAGATTAAAAAATTCTCATATTTTTAGTTTGCTGTTTTTATCATGAGCAGGTGAATTTTAACAAATTTCTGCATCTATTGAGATAATTATATAAAATTCTTCATCTATTTCTTAGGTCATACATTTATTTTCTAGTATAATACCAATCTTGCATTCTTCAAATAAACTTAGTCCAGATTTATAATGCATTTAAAATTTTACTAGATTTGATTTTCTATTATTTTATTATTTTAGGATCATTTTCACAAAAAAAAATTGGTCTGTAATTTTCTTATAATATTTTTTTAATTTGATTTTACTGTCGTGGTATTCTTGTAGAATGACTTAGAAGTTGTTTCTTATTTTTCTATTCTTTAGAAGAGTTTGTTTAAAATTGGCAAGTTTCTTTTTACATATTTAGAAAATTTACCAATGAAGCAATCTAGGCCTACGGTTCATTATGTGGGTAGACTTTTGAACTGAATTCATCTTATTAATAACTACAATACTATTTGGATTATTTATTCAGTCAGTTTTTGGTAAGTTATGTTTTTAAATTTATTGACATATATTTTGTCATGATACCCTCTTATAAAAAGACCAGACCAGCTAACCAGGTTCACCATTTCACTCTCAGTAGCACACACATTCCATCTGCAACCCCATTTCTGCATGAGAATTTGGTGTTTGGAATTTTTTTCTGACCCTTGGGGTGGGGTTCCTTGCCATATAATCTCAATGTGTAGTAATAAGGTGGAAGAGGAGAATCTTCATCAGAAACTGGTTTTATGTAGTAAATTTTCTTTTATGTTTTGTTTTTTATTTAAATATATTTTATTTAAAAATATAATATTTTGCTTAAAATATTATATTTTTAATATTTTTAGTTCTATGCTGATATTCTTTTTTATTCTAGATATTGGTTATTTGTGTTTTATCTCTCTTTTTTTCTTAATCAGTATTTCTGTTATCTTAATCTTTCTAAATAACCAAATTTGCCTTTTAAAATTATTCTTTAACATTAATATATGTCCTACTTCATTAACTTTTTATCTTATTTTTGTTATTTTTTTCCTGTACATTCTGTGGGGGTTTAATTTGCTCTTCTTTTTCTAACTTCTTCAAATTGATATCAAGTTAATTGATTTTTTAGCCTTTGTTTTTTGCTAACACATTCATTTAAGTTTACAAAATTCCCTTTAAGCAGATCTATAGTTGTATACCAAAAGTTTGATTTGCAATATTTTAAATTCAGTTCAAAATATTTTATATTTTCCAATGTAATTTCTAGTTAGCTTCAATAAAATAAAATGTGTTGCTTGATTTCTAAACATTTGCTGATTTTTTAAGATAAGTTTTAAAAAACTGATTTCCAATTTATTATCATTATGTTCTAACTATCATGTATGTATGATTTCAATATTTTGATATTTATTGAGACTAGTTTTATGGCCCAGCAGATAATAAATTTTGTGTATATTCCATGTGCATTTGAAAAGAAAGGACATTCTCTGTTATTAGAAACAGAGATTTGTATGTTCAAATTAGGTCATTTGTTATTCTTTTTGTTCAAATCTTATATACCTCTACTGATTTTGCATCTTTTTGTTTTAATAGTTACAACGATTGATGTTTCAATTTTTTCAGCTATGATTTTGAATTGGTCTGCTTCTCTTGTTCTCTCAATTTTTTCTTTATATATATTGAGACTATTCATTAACTGTAAAATGTTTAAAACTATTATATATTTCTGTTGTATTGATTCTTTATCATTATTTTTAAAAATCCCACTTTCTATCTAGGAATATTTGATGATTATTAAGAGAAAATATTTGCAAATCATATATTCAATAAACATATTAGAACATATAAAGAACTTTCAAAATCCAAAAATATGCATACCAATTAAAAAGATATTTGAATATACATATTTAATTTGTTGTATAGTGTACACATAACATAAAATTTAACATTTTAACTCTGTGTACAATTCAGTAGCACTAAGTACTTTTACACTATTGTGTGACTATCTATCTCCAGAATTTTTCCATTCACCCAAACTAAAACTCTGTACTCATTAAACTAATATCCCTTTTATTTTTAAAGGAAAACATGATCAACATTTACTTTTATTTTTTAAATCTAGGACTTTATAGCTGTAACTACAGAATTTTTTTTATCAAACATGATTTCTGATTTGGTCTCTTAAAAATAATTTCCAAACCTTCACAATTGACCAAAATAGTTTTTATCACACTTTCTAGGTATGTCCCGACATAAAACCAGCAATAAGTTAATTTAGTTATATCAAGCCAAACATTTATAAATTAAAATAAAAATATCTGTAAAACCAATACAATTCAAATCAGATCATTAACTTAAATAAACATAACATTTTTAATTTAAATAATTACTTGCAAGTTTAATATGACACTGACTACTGTGACATAAATTATTTTGAGAATGATAGTCCCAGATTACCAAGATGTGGTATAAATACTTTATTTCCTATTTGTACTACTGTCCAATATGCGTTTCACATGGCTTTACTTAGAGCAATACTTCCCAAGTTTAACTGCATACCAATCTAAAGCAGGGAGCTTTCAAATATACTGATGACTGGAGTTCACTACCAAATATTCTGTGTAATTGCTCTGGGATGGAATCTGAGTTTTTATTTTATTTTATTTATTATTTTTTAAAAGTTTATTGGGGTAACATTGGTCAATACAATTTATGGCTTTAGAATGTCTTATATCCCCACAGGTGAACCTAATGTCTGTCAAGGTCAGGGACTGTGGGTTTATATAAATATATCATTCATATATCTAACTCTAACTTTTATTTTCTTATTAGACTTTAATTAAGGTTCAATTACTCGGAGCTAACAGTAACGTATACCAGATGTAATGCAAAACTAAACATTTCACGGTGGTATTGGTTATATTATAGAATTAATCCAAAATGTGTGCTTATATTATTTTTAAAATATTTTGTCATACGGAAAACACAAGACAAAAATTTTAAAGTGAAATGATCTATCTCTAAGAATATATATAGAAACAAATCAAGGTGTACAAATCCTCATTGGAATAGTGCCCCATAATTACTTAGTAATATGTACAAATAAAAAACAACCTACCTCATTGGTTCTCAACTGTGGCTCCATACATTAAAATCATCTGGTAAGCTTTTTTTAAATTGAGGTATAATTAACATTCTTTGTTTTTTGAAACCCATCCTATGTCCCACCTAAGGAGAACTCAATTCCTGGAAATAATAGTAAAATCAATACTTTATAAGCTTCTCAGATCATTCTTGTGTGCAGGCAGTGCTGAGAATCATTGGAACAAACTATTATTTGCAAATATATAAGTAAAATTGGAAATTTTAAGAAAAATGTTTTTTTCTTTTGTATAATTTTAAGTAACATAAATAAATTATAAAGAAAATCTAATTTTTATACTCATAAGAAAATATAAATCACTGGGATATTTAAATATTATTCTCATTATTTTAAAGAAAGAAAACTAGAAGTTGGTAGCTATGTTTCACCTAATACTTCAAATCAAATCATTAATCATACTGTCTTCTGAAGCCATTATATGGGGCAAAGTTGACTTGAACTCTTTAAAAGGTATTTTTTTCTAGGAGACAGAAATGGCAAAAAAAAATTGACAATTTGCCAGAGCCAGTGGGCTAAGAGTGAACAGTTCTGGAGAGGGGAAGTGAGGATTAAGAATAAAGAGAGAAAGACAAAAGATAGAGTCCATAGGGCTAACAATGAATACTAAGCCCAGAGTTTATTAAGCACAGCATATTTATACCCTAGGATGTGCATGAGAAGCAACACCCACAGATATTCAAACAATTGCTGACCTTTACATAAATTCTCTCAAAACATCCTTGTTTCTGTTTTGTGTCTCTTATTCCTAGGGGCAAGGAACATTCAACTCTTTCCATTAAGCCAAACTTCCTCCTTCAGTAAGGAGCCTACCTGCCCTGCAAACTTCTAGCTTGCAGGCTACTTTAACCCTGTCTGTAGGGCATTCAGCAAGAATGGCTCCCAACAAATTATAAAAGACAAAAATATTTCTATAAAGTTAAAAGTTGGTGCAATGGGATAGAAAATAACCATGTGCATTGTAAGGTTTTGAATAAAATGATCTGTAAATTATCTAGGAAGTTCAGGAAAAATAATAGGATAATTTTAGGGACATTACATTTAGTAGCCATATCCTGAAGTATTCTTGGTAATACTTCACATATTTTATAGATATATGACTGGTAAAAAAATAATGTCAAAACATCCATAAGAATGTGATGGATTCTGGTTTTATTTGAAGGCATTCAGTAAAATCACAATGAAAAATGTACCTATTTCTATTTGAAGTCTGACACCTGGCATTGTATCTGAAATTTTTGTACAAAGAATTTTAATTTTTTTTCAGAAAACATTGTATATCTCTAATAATGAAGAGTTTTTTCATTCAATGTCATGTATTTATTACTCCCTGTAGCACCCTGTGTTAGGAGCTAAGAAGTTATAAGGATGGGTAAAATTTATTAACATTTGTGGTATTTTTTTGAACAATGGGCAAATCAGCCAGCAATTACTGTATAAAAGCTATAAATACTGTCATTACTATTAATAATGATAACAACTAACAATGAAGAGCACTTGCTTTATGCTAGACTCTGTTCTAAATAATTTGCATGTATTAACTCAGCTAATAGAATACAGGCTGGTGCTATAATACAGTGAATGGATAGCTAGCTAATCCCTGTGACACCAGAGAAGACTTCCTGGAGAAGATGGTGATGGAGCTGATTCTTAAATTATAAATAAGGCCTAATCAAGCAAAGAAGCACTGGAGATAGTATAGAGATAATAGCATTTGCAAATGTATAGAAGCATAAACCAGCATAATGATTTTATTGAAATACAAGTAATTTAGTTTATTTGGAACATTGGGTATGTGGAAGAGTGGTAGGAGGGAGAGATGGAAAAATTCAAGAATTAGCTAATGGGGACCTTACATATCAAGCCAATGAGGTTGGATTCTTAAGAAAGTGAAAGGAAGATATGTAATAATTTTAAGAATGGTATTAATATAATCAGAATATAATACTTTAAAATAAAGTATTTATTTTACGGTGGTCAGTCTACTTAGTATGGAGAATGAATTAGAAAAGAAAAGGTTAGAGTCAAGAGAGTGAAGTGACTATTGCTTTAGTCAAGGCAGGGGTGATAGTCTGGACTTCTAGCAGTGGGGAGGGGAGGAAAACAGTTAATAAAGTTGGTAGATATAAATAGGTAAAATAGGCAGAAAATGGTAATCAGTTTTTTGATGGAGTATGATGATTAATTTTATGTCTAAACTTGGTTAGGCCATGATACCCAGATATTTCGTCAAACATTATTCTGGATGTTTCTGTGAAAGTATTTTTTAAAAGATGAGATTACATTTAAATATAGTTTGAGTAAAGAAGGCTATCCTCCATAATGTAGGTAAGCCTCATTCAATCATTTGAAGGCCTTAATAGAAAAAAAAACACGCTCTCTCCAGAAGAAGGAATTCTGTCAGCAAACTTTTGGACTTGAGTTAAAGCTCTTCTCTGGGTCTCCTGCATGCCAGCCAACCCTGCAGATTTTGGACTTGCAAAACACCACAACCAGGTGAGCCAGTTTCTTAAAATAAATCTCTCTCTATATTGTACATCTTGTTGGTTCTATTCTCTGGTTAACCCTGACTAATACAGAGGAAAAGTAACAAAGAAAGAGTCAAGAATTGTTCTTGCCTTGGGTGGTTGGTAGAGACATTTCTAGTCATTGGAAATAGGAGAGATGACTTTTGAGGATATAAGAATTTAGTTCACACATATTTGATATCAGTGTCTAGGGGCCACATACAAATGGAGAGAATAAGTACATACTTTCATGAGGCTCAAAGTCAAGCAAGAAATCTGGGCTAGATATTTCACTCTGGGCAAGGGGGCTTCTGTAGTTGAAAAAAGAACATTCAGAAAAACAACAGCAAGAACATAGAGAGATAAAACAAGAAGATAAACTTGATTTAATAGGACAAAGAATCTGAGAAGAATCTTTTAGAGTTGAAAATAAATAACTAGAATAAGGTGGTATCACAGAAGTTAAGAGAAGTGAGCCTCTTAAGAAAGAATGAATCAAATGCTATTGAATCAAATAATTCTGAAATTAGGAGAAAGACCTTAGGAAGAAGTTTTCTAGAGCTATAATCTTAAGATTATAAAAAGCCAAACAGTACTCATTACCATATTTTTCAGAAAAGCAAATCACATTCTTAGCCACCATACAACCATATTAGTAATGAAATTAGGAGAGAAATTTTCCTTTAGTATACATGTATTCATCTGAGGGTGAGAGAGTTTAGGAAACTAGCCAACTTTCTCCTGGTCAGGCAGTAGATCCAGAATTTGAACTTGGGTATTCATTGCTCCAAAAGGGAGTCATAGAAATACGCTGGCTCCCAGAGCTGTAAAAATGTGACAAGAACCCAAATATAGCAAGGGCTGAAAAAGGGAAGAGGAAGAAACAGAGGGACATAAACAGGAAGAAAAATCTTAAACAAAAACTTGTACTAGTTCATAAAAGAAGAAAAAATACAGAGGGTATTAGATTGGAGGTGAAAGAAGTTTATAGTTGGCACCATCTAAAGAATAAGACAAAAGAATTCCATCATGGTGAGTATTAGAGAAAGTGTCCAAATATTTTTCAAAATTTAACAACATAGATAATACACCAATCAACTGTCCTTTTAAAATGTTTTATAAATCATTTATTTATTTGATCAAATAAATGCTCTTTGGCTTATTAGTATTTGTAACACAGGGATAAATCAAAACTAGTCTTCAGAGTGCACACATTTAAATATGAAAGGACTGCAAGAGACAAAACAATTGATGCCTAAAAAGATGTAATTATGTTTTCTTCATAAAAATATCGTTTATGTACTATTTATAATGAAAAAGTGTATTTGCAATATTCTAAGTATCACTTCACAATTAGCACCATTTTCTTATGTTAAATGTGACCTAATCTTTTTTCATTTTTTAGTGAGATGACATTGGTTTATGATTCATATATGTTTCAGATACACAATATTATATTTTGATATCTGTATACACACTGCACCAACCCACCTTTCCCTCTAGTAACCACCAATTCATTGTTCGCATCTATGAGTTTATTCTTATTTTGTTTATTCATTTGTTTCTCTTTCATTTTTTCTTTTACTTTATATTCCACCTATGAATGAAATATGATTTTCTTCAGTTTGACTTATTTCAATTAGCATAATACTCTTAAGGTCCATCTGTGTTACAAAGGCAATATTTCATTTTTTTATGGCTGAGTAGTGAGTGTGTTTGATGGTGTATGGAAATATACCCCATTTTCTTTATGTATCCATTGGTCAATGAACAATGGATACATAAAGAGTTGTTTGCATATATTAGCTATTGTAAATGATGTTGCAATGTACAAAAGGGTGCATATATCTTTTCCCATTAGTGTTTTCAAATTCTTTGTGTGAATACTCAGAAGTGGAATAGCTGGGCCATATGATATTTTTATTAATAAGTTTTGTGGGAACCTCCATATTGTTTTCCATAATTAGCAGTCCCACCAACAGTGTACATGTTTCCTTTTCTCCATATCCTCTCCAACACTTATTATTTCATGTTTGTTTGTTTTTATAATAACTATTCTAACATTGTGTAAAATGTCATTATGGTTTTGATTTGCATTTCCCTATTAATAGATGGTGTTGAACATCTTTTCATATGCCTGGTGGTCATCTATGTCTTCCTTGGAAAAAATGTCTATTCAGGTCCTCTGCCTTCTCCCTTTCATTTAGATGCCTTTTAATTTTGACAATGGTTTTTTTTTTGATGTGCACAAACTGTTTAGTTGAATGTATTCCCATTCAATTATTTTTGCTCTTGTTTTTTCCCTTGTCATTGGAGTCAGCTTAAGAAAAATGTTTCTTAATTGATGTCAAGGAGATTACTGTTCATATTTCCTTCAATCTATTTATAGTTTCAGGTAGTACATTCAAGTCTTTAATCCATTTTGAGTTAATTTTTGTGACGTTTTAGTCTAGAGTCATTCTTTGATGTGTGACTGTCCAGTTTTCCCAACACTACTTACTTAAGAGACTATCATTTCTCCATTGTATGTTCTTGGCTCCTTTGTATTAAATTAGTTGTCTGTATTTGTGTGTGTTTATTTCTTTGCTCAAATCTTTTTTATTGATCTCTGTGTGTATTTTTTTTCTTCCAATACCATACTGTTTTGATTACTATAGCTTTGTAGTATAGTTTGAAATCAGGGCGCGAACTACCTCCAGCTTTATTCTTTTTGTCTAAGATTGTTTTGGCTTTTGGGGTCTTCCATTGTTCCATACAAATTTGAGGATTTTTTTGTCCTATTTCTGTGAAAAATGCCATTGGGATTTTGATAGGGTTTGCATTGAATCTGTAGATTGCTTTAGGTTGTATGAAAATTTTAACAATGTTAATGCTTTCAATTCATGGGCACAGAATATCTTTCCATTTCTTTGTGTCTTCAATTTCTTTTTACAGTGTCTTATAGTTTTCAGTGTATAGGCCTTTTGCCTTCTTGGTTAGATTTATTCACAGGTATTTTAATCTTTGGTTCTAATTGTAAATGATACTGTTTTCTTCATTTCTTTTGGATAGTTTATTATTAGTATATAGAAACACATTATATGTTTGCATATTGGTTTTGTACCCTGCAACTTTACTGTATTCATTTATTATTTCTAATAGTTTTTTGGTGGAATCTTTATGTGTGCGTGTGTGTGTGTGAGAGTGTGTGTGTGTGATATAAAATCATGTTATCCACAAACAGTGACAGTTCTACTTTCTTTTTAATCTACGTGCCTTTTATTTATTTTTCTTGATTAATTGCCCTGGCTAGGACTTCCGATACTATCTTGAAAAAAGTGCAAGGGTGAGCATCCTTATCATGTTCCTGATCTTAGAAGAAGTGTTAAGCTTTCACACTGAGTGTGATATTAGCTGTGTGTTTGTCACATATGGCCTTGATTATGTTGCAATACTTGCATTTTCTACTTATTTTATTGAGAGTTTAATATAAATGGATGTTGAATATTGTTAAATGCTTTTTCTATGTTTATTGAGATTATGTATTTTTTATCTTTTATTTTGTTAATGTAATATATCAAGTTGATTGATTTTCATATGTTGAATCATCCTTGCATTTCTGGAATAAATCCCACTTGATCTTGGTGTATAATCCTTTTAATGTATTGATTATTTGGTTTCCTCATTCTGTTAAGAATTTTTGCATCTATATTCATCAGAGATATTGGCCTGTAACTTTTTTGTGTGTTTGTGTGTGTGTGTTGTCCTTATCTGTCTTTCATATCAGTGTAAAGTTAGCCTCATAAAAACAAGATAGGAAGCATATCATCCTCTCAGTTTTTTGGGAAGTTTGAGAAGAAAAGGTATAAAATTTTTTAACATTTGGAAGAATTCACCCGTTAAGCCACTTGACCCTGGAGTTTTATTTTTTTTTAAAGTTTTTAATTACTGTTTCAATTTTCTTACTAGTGATCAGTCTGTTCAGGTTTTCTATTTATGGTTCAGTCAAAGAAGGATATATGATTCTAAGAATTTATCTATTTCTACTAGGTGGTCAAATTTGATGATGCATAATAGCCTTTCATGGTATTCTCTTATGATTCTTTTTATTTTTTGGTACCTATTGTAATGTTTTCTTTTTAATTTCTAGTTTTATTTCTTTGAATGTTGTCTCTCTTTTTTTTTTTCTTAGTGAGTCTAGCTAAAGGTTTGTCAATTTTATCTTTTCAAAGAACCAGTTCTTGGTTTCATAGACTTTTCTTTTGTATTTTTAATCTCATTTATTTCTACTCTGAAGTTGTTGTTGTTGATGAAAACTGTGTATTAAAGATTTTTTTCCTGGCTTTATTGAAATATACTAGACAATTAGTTGCTTGTATTTACATTGTACAATTCATTGAGTTTTTTTCCAATTATAGTTAGCATACAATAATATACTAGTTTCAGTTGTATAGCATAGAGATTAGAGATCTATATAACTCACAAAGTGATCACCTCACTAAATCTAGTATCTCTTTTCCCCTTACATATTTATTACAACATTATTAACTATTTTCCTTATGCTAGAGTTTATATCTCTATGTCTGTTTTGTAACTATCCATTTGTACATCTTAATCCCTTTGCCCTTTTTCATCATCCCCCCAACTTCTCTCCCATCTAGTAGCCCTCAAAATATTCTCTGTATCTATGAGTTTATTTTCATTTTTGTTGTTATTTTGTTCTTTAGATTCCATATGTATGTGAAATCATGAGATATTTGTTTTTTTTCTGTCTGACTTATTTCATTCAGTGTGATACCCTCTAGGCCCATCAAGGCATTACCTTTTTCCATCCCCTTCCTTTAAGTCTGTATGTGTCTTTTAATCCAAAATGAATCTCTTGTAGGCAGCATATATAGGGGTCTTGTTTTCTTATCCATTTAGCCATTTATCCTTTTTTTGGAGCACTTTTTTTTTTTCATTTGATGTACTTGTTGATAGGAATGTAGTTATTATCATTCTTCTTAAAGGAGTCCCTCCAACATTTTCTGTAATACTGTCGATGAATCCTCCTAGCTTATTTTTGTCTGAGAAACTCTTTATCTGTCCTTCAACTCTAAATGATAGCTTTGCTGGATAAAGTATTCTTGGTTATAGATACTGGGTTTCATCACTTTGACTATTTTGTGCCAAGCCCTTCTGTCCTGCAAAGTTTCTTTTGAGAAATAAGCTGCCAGTCTTATGGGTACTTATGGGTAGGTAACGAACTACTTTTCTCTTGCTGCTTTTAAGATTTTCTCTTTGTATTTAACCTTGGCATTTTAACTATGTGTCTTGGTGTGGGCCTCTTTGGGTTCTTCTTTCTTGGGACTCTCTGAGCTTCCTGGGGTTGTATGTCTATTTTATTCATTAGGTTAGGGAAGTTTTCCATCATTATTTCTTCAAATAGCTCTTCAACGTCTTGTGTTTTTTTTTTTTTAGTATCCCTATGACATGACTTTCTTTTTCATGCCATTCTGATTGAATGTCCTTGGCTTCCCCATCTTCTATATAGGTCATTTGATCCTCTTCTTTATTCACTTGTTTATTCCATTTAATATACTTTTCATCTCAGATAATGTGTTCTTCATTTCAGACTGGTTCCCCTTTATAATTTCCATTTTCATTTTTATATTTTTTATCTCTTTGTTATCTCACTGAATTCATCTACACTTCCCTTAAGTTCATTGAGCATCTTTATAACTAGTGTTTTGAACTCTGCATCTGGTAGATTGCTTGACTCCATTATTTCTGGATCTCTGTTCTGTTCTCTCATACTGTTTCTGCTTCTTTGTATTCTTATATTGGCTGCTTTTTTGTGACTGTTCCTATGTACTAAGCAAAGTTCTTAAATCTCCTGGGCTTGTTAATGTGGCTTTGTGAAGTATGTGCCCAGTGGCACAGTCCTAAGAGGGGTTCTGCAGCAGGCCAAATATAGCCCCAGCCCATGCCCTTCCTGGGCCACTTGTTATGATTCAGGAAGCAATCCACAGATGCTGTGCATATAGTTGCTCCTTTCCAGAAACTATGGACAGCTGCCACCAGTGTGAGTCTAGGCACTGCTCAACAAGGAACACCTGACTCACTGAGGGTACATTTGGGTGTGGCTTGAGTGGGGCCGCAAATTGGGGTAGGGAATCCTCTGGGCAGCGGCGACTTCTGTTATCCAGTTTGATGATGTCTCAACTGTGGCAGAGCTGAGTTGCACACTAGGAGTGAAGAGGGATCAACAGAGAAACAATGAATACCGCCAGCACTTCTGTACAGAGTGAGTCTCTCATTGGCCTTCACTCTGACAACTCAGTGTTCCTCTGTAAGTCCATGGTGCCCCTTGTACAGCCCACTGAGTGCTGATGCTCAGAGTGAGCAGGTCCATCATGGTGAAAGTCTGCTCCTGGACTCGGCCCCTTTAAGAGGAGTCTGCAGCTGCCATAGCCTCTGTCCCACTCAGCCGCTGGGACAGGACAGCCTCACATTTTTGCCCCCTTTTACCTTCTACCATTGCAGGTTTGTTAATTATTTCTTTCCCTAGTTATAGTGCTTCTGTTCATCTAGATCCCAGGCAACTTTCTTTGCTATTTGCTTTCTGTTTTGTCACAACTTTGATTTGGTTGCAAGAGGGATGAATAAAGCTTCTATCATCCACCATTTTCTTCCTGTCTCTCTCTATTCTGATTTTTATTATTGCCCACTTCTACTAATTTGGACTTTATTTGTTCTTTTTCCAGTTTCTTTAGATTGTTCATTTGAGATTTTTCTGTTTTTTTGAGGAGGCCTATATTGCTATAAGCTTTCAGATTTTTATAACATTTTTAGTAGTTTTAGTACCATTTTTGCTCCCTCCCATATTTTTGGTATGTCATATTTTCGTTTGTCTCCATGTATTCTTTGATTTCTTCACTGACCCAATACTTGTTCAGTAGCATTCTGTTTAAACTCCACATGTTTGATTTTCCAGCCTTTTTTCCATAGTTGATTTTTACTTTCATACCATTGTGATCAGAAAAAAAATGCTTGATATAATTTCAGTCTTTCTGAATTTATCGAGACTAGTTTTGTATCACAGTATATGGCCTATCCATGAGAATCTTCCATGTGCACTTGAGAAGAATATATCCTTTTTGATTTTGGTGGAATGTCTTTTTAAATAAACACACACACACACACAGAGTATATAATAAATATTTATATGTGTATATAAAATATATATACATATTATATACCACATATATATAAAACATTCCATTGGCTTAATGTGTCATTTAAGGCTGTTTTCCTTGTTGGCTTTCTGTCTGCATGATCTATTCATTGGTGTAAGTGGGGTGTGGAAGACTCTTATTATTGTACTATAGTCAATTTCTATCTTTAGTTCTGTTAATAATTCCTTTATATATTTTGGTGCTGCTAAGTTGGGTGCATATATGTTAATAAATGTGTTTTCTTGATGGATTTTCCCTTTTATTATTATAAAATGTTTTCTTTGTCTCTTATTACCTTTTTTGGCTTAATGTCTATTTTGTCTGATAAAAGTATGGCTACACCAGCTTTCCTATAGTTAGCATTTGCTTGGAGTATCATCCTTCAGCCCTTTACTTTGAGACTATGTTTGTCTTTCAAGCTAAGATGAGTCTCTTGAAGGCAGCATATAGTTGGGTCTTGTTTTTAAGACCCAACTACTATGTCCAGCTACTGTGTCTTTCAGTTGGTTAGTTCAGTTCATTTACATTAAACATGTTCATTAATATATGAGGACTTACTATTATCATTTAATCTTTTGTTTTCTGATTGCTCTATAGATCCATTTTTTTTTTCCATGCCATTTTATCTACTATTTTAGTTTGGTGGTTTTCTATTATTGTTTTTCTTATTTTCTCTTTTTTATGTTTCATACCTCTGCTCTCTGTTCTAGATTTTTATTTTGTGTTTACCTTGTGGTTTATATAAAATGTTATAGATAAAATTGTCATTTTTTTCTTCTGATATCGTTATCTTCATTTGCCTATACAAGTCTCATCCTTTTCCTTCTCCTATTTTATATTTTTATTGTAAAAAATTATCCCTATTTATGTTGTGTGTTTGTTAATAATTTGAAGTAGCTATAGTCATTTTAATGCTTTTATCCCTTTAATCTCAATGTTATACATTGGTGTTTAACACCTTATTCTGATGTAGAGTTGCAATTTTCTGATTCTGTCTATGAACTTACTCAAAGTTTTATGGGTTTTTTGTTTGTTTGTTTGTTTCAAGTAGAAGAGCTTCTTTCAATATTTGTTGTAAGGCAGATCTTGTGGTGGTCAGTTCTGTCAGCTTTTGTTCATCTTAGTAAGCTTTTATTTCTCCTTCATATCTGGATATGAAGGATAGCTTTGCTGGATAGAGTATTCTTGGCTGATGATTTTTAATCTTTCAATATTTTGAATATATTATTTGAATCTCTCTTGGCCTGTAGAGTTTCTGCTGAGAAATCTGAGGATAGCCCGATGAGGTTATCCTTTGCAGGTTACTGTCTTTTTTCTTTTTTTTTTTCTGGATGCCTTGAGAATTTTTTATCTTTGACTTTTGACAGTTTTAATATAATATATCTAGGAGAAAGTCTTTTTACATTGATAATTAGGCATTCTTTCAGCTTCTTGTTCTTGTATGTCCAGCTCCTTTTGCAGATTTTAGACATTCTCACCTATTATTTCTTTAAATAGCTCTAAATTTTCTTTCCTATCTCTTCTTCTGGGATACCCATTATCTTTATGTTGCTCCTTCAAATGGAGTCACATAGTTCTCATAGAGTTCTTTTATTTAAAAAAAAAAAATTAGTTCTTATTCCTCTTCCACCTGAATCATTTCTATATTTTTATCTTTGAGCTTGCTAATTTTCTCTTTCATATCGTCTGCTCTACTTTCAATGCTTTTGAACGTATTCTTAGTCTCATTTATTGAGTTCTTCAGCTCCAGAATTTCTTTTTGGCTCTGTTTTAGAGTTTTAATCTCTTTGATAAAGTGCTCCTTCTGTGCAATAAGTTTATTGCTGAGTGTATTGAAGTCCTTTTCTGAGTTTTTTTGTATCATGTTGAATTTCTTTAGGATAACTGTTTTGAATTTTCTATCATTTAGATCATAGTCTCTTCATGACTTTGAGTTTCATTTCTACAGAACTGTCATTTTCTCTTTGTAATATTGTGTTACCATGGTTATTTATGGTACTTAATGGGTTATTTCTCTGCTGACGCATTTGTAGTAAACCTTTCTTATTTAGGCACGGCTTTATTTAATTTTAACAGTTTAATGAATTGGTATTTAGAAGGCTTTTTGTTGTTGTTGTTTTGATTTCCAGTAGGTGGCACAATAGCACACATTTTTTTTTTTCTTTTACCTGAGTTGATTGACTATATTTGAAAACCAGCACTTTCCACTCTCTACTACTTCTACCAAAGATGTTCACATGTACCCTCTTTGTTGCTGCTTCTGCTTCTGGGGTTGCTGGTGCCTTGCTGCTGCCAACTTTGCTGTGGTTGCTGGTATTACTGCAGTCCCTGGCATCACCACCAGAGAATTTCAGAAAAATATATTAACAACTACCATCCACTCTCTAACACACAGCTCTTGCTACTCTCTTTGTCTTTATTTTCTTTTGTTCCTAAAAGTGATAGATACCCCACTGTATAATGTGTCGTCTGGATCTCAGGCACTGCCACTATGGCTGGGGTTTGGGGCACAGTGAAAGAATGGGAGAGAGCTATGACTGTGGGTGCCTCTGCTGCTTCTGGGTTTCTTGGGCCTTCAGGTGCTCTTGTCTTGGCTGGGGTTGAGGTTGTAGATACTCCGTGGCTGGAGGTACCAGGAGAGTGAATCTTGCTGTTAATGCTACTAGTGCCCTGTTACCACTAGTGCTGCTGCTGCACTGGGAGGCCAGAATGCCTGCACTGCCTCTATTTCTGTTACTAGGCTCCCTACTAGTGCCAGCACTGCTGCAGCCAGAGGAGGGAGCTGAAGTCACAGGCACTGATGCCACTGTTGTCCTACTTTTCTTTGCCATGGTTATGACTGGGCAGTATTGCATGCCCCACCTGGCTGTTGCTCCCTTACTTACTGGGACTAGAGACTCAGCTGCCCAGTCGGGGACTCGGATACTAGCACCATCCCAGCTATTTTCTCAGTTTTACCTCTTCTGTGTGTTCCAGTCTACCCACCTGTAGATGTATAGGTGTGTGGTTCTCTAAGGCTTCCTAGTGTGTTAAATAGAGGAACCTTTTTAGAGTTATGGATCTCCCACTAGTTATATATTAAAGGAGTGAGACAAAGGGAGTGTCTCACACTGCCGTGATGCTGATGTCACCAGTACTATCATAATTTTGAAATGTTATTACATATGTGTGTGTGTGTGTTTTTGAATAGCTAGATCAATGAGAATTTCAGGGAAATATATTAACAACTATCATCCACTCTCTAACACACAGTTCTTGGTACTCTCTTTGTCTTTATTTTCTTTTGTTCCTAAAAGTAAAAATACATTTTTATTGTCAAATAAATTACTTTATTTTGGCTGACTGGTAAAATTTGTTGTCTAATTCAGATAAAATAATTGTTTTAGGTAGTTTCACTTCATAAATCTTATTGTTTAGTTTTAAGAATTACTTTGGTAAAGCATAGATATCTTAATGAATGTATATTATTTATTATTTTTTAAGGAAATGTTTAGCATGTATGAGGGATAAATACACAGATTTTTTTTGTCTATATTTTCCCACTGCCTTTTCTGTATACCCTCAGAACTGTTTGTATGTAGCAACATATTAATAGCTGTTCACCAAACTCAGTCCATTTTGTCAATATAATCACCTTGTGGTTGTATGTAATCACCTTGTAGAGAATTAGTATGAGTTCTCCAGTTTTAAACATGTTACTAACCTGTATTGTAAATATTAACTTATATGTAAATATAATTGAATGAATTTATAAACTGTTTTTGCTCTTCAGGTTGTTTTAAATTATTTATAATTTTTATGATTTCATTTTACTAAATAAATGACATGTTAAGCTATGTTTATGCCTAACTTTCATTAGTAATTTTAATTTTATATCTGTTGCAGCAGCATCCTTAGACCTTTGAAATTGGTCGAATGGTTAGTTAAGGCAATCCAGAAAGAAGAGAAGAAAAATATAAGTGCATGAATTTTGATTAAATTTTTAAAATAAATATTTTTATTATCTAGGTGTTATCCTGTAAGATTAAATATTTTAGCCCAAATCTAAAATATTGCCTCATGCAAACCTATTTTTCCTAAAATTTCAGTTATTTTAATAATTAAGAAAAAGCATACTTGCAAATATAGATAAACTTTCTTCAATATATACCTGTATTTAGCATAAATTTAGCATAAAAATGTTTAAATTTGACAAAATTAAACTCTGAATACTTGTTTTTGTAATTATACTTCAAAATTGTCTACAATATTTACTGATATACACAAATTATGAAACTATAGGCTTCTAGGTTATGGGAATTGATTGCAAACAACAAGATGAAAAAAGAGTGGAAGTAATTTATTTTGTGGATAATTGAGAAGTAATTTTTTTCAACTAGCATTTTCTTTAAAATTGCTATCAGATATTATAGATTTAGTAATTTATTACTTTTTTGTGATAGCAACCAGTGTTTTTAATATGGACACTTCAGAAAATCACCTTTATTGGAGGAAACCCTGAATTTTATTTCCAAATTGCTTTCTCTGACTATAAGAAAGACAACAGGCATTACATAACATTTTCTAAACACTAATGGTTATAAAGTAAAAATTTTTTTCACAAGTCAATGCAGAAAACATGAAACTTATAAAATAAGGATCCCATGAATTCTCAGATAAGCAGATATTTTATGACAAAACTCTTCAATGCTTCTTAATTTTCAAATTTCTATTAATTTCCTCTTAGTAGCTATAATTTATACTACCTGGATTCTTTTCTCTTAGAAATCCCAAATAACTGAGTATACTTTTCTCTTTAATGTATTTAATAACCATTGCTATGGTAAATCCAATTTACTTTGCTTAATCTATTTATTTATAAAAGTTTTCCAAGGATTCACTTCTAAAAGCAGTATAATTTCTTACTGATTTATATTTTAAGCAAGTTGACTATTACTCATGTCTTAAAGATAATATTCTTAGTTTGCTGCTTTATTTTGTTCTGAGAGGGAAAGAAATATTTTTTATTTTCTCAATTCTTGATTTCAATTAAGATATTTTTTTTTGGGGGGGGATTTGTTTATATTGATTGATCCTCTCCATGTGTTTCAAGAGTTCACAGAGAAGCAACTGGGTGACTCCAATATATACATTGACACCTTGCATAATTTATAATTTTTACAAGATTTTATGGAAATAGCAATTTATTGAGCTTTACTAAAAATAATTAACATAATTTGATATTCATAAATACAATTTAAAATGGATGTAACTTTTAGAAAATCTTAATGTTAATTAGTCTTGTGAATTTTTAAAAGTTTTGATTTTAAATTTAGGGAAACAAATTTTAAGAAACCATACAAGGAGCAAATTTAATGCTATTATAATTCCCCTAGAGGGCAGTATTAAATTATTTGAGGCTAGAATAGAATTTTTTCTTGCAAGCCACTCAACATTTGAAGAAGTGAGAGTGCAAATGGAAGAAGGTAGTATTTTCGTAATCTTACTCATGGATGCAAATGGCTGTGAATGCAAGTTCTCATACTTGAATCAACAGGTGTTGTAGGGAGGAGATTTTTTTTTAATTGAGCATCTTATTGGCTCTCCAGAGAAAGAGCCTACTTTCTTCTGTTAGTGTCTATGGACTGTTATTGGCATATCCAAAATATGTGAAGCTTAGAATGTAAAAATTAGGGCACTTGTTTTCTGATAGTCAATCTTTCCAAGCAAGCCATTATAAGAACCATACTTTTGGTGGAATTACATTTTTTCACATATGTCACTTTAATTATTTTTATAATAATTTAAATAAATAATTATTTTAATCAATTCTTTCAAAATTCAGATGGATGTATAATTTTTATTTTTGAAGATTCTCTGTATGTATAGAGAGCATCTAGATATAGATATAGAGATATAGGTAATATTTCAATTTATTTCTTAGTGTTCCTATGACTGAAAACCACAAGTATATTTAAGGGATAATGAAATACTAATTGCTGTCACTTAACTTCAGCCTTTTTCACACAGAAACCAAACTTCATCTCTGAAGTAAAGGAGATATTTCTGAGACCAGGGTGAATTGTTTGGCCTGCTCAAGTAGAGAGCTATAATATACAGTTTTTCATGTTAGATTTTGTTGTTGTTGTTGTTGTTGTTGTTGTTGTAGATATATCTTTCCAAAGTTATAAAGTCAATTTGATTTTTCCTGAATAATTATGTCACACCCTGAGGTGATGAAAGAAGATTCAAGGCCCCAGCTGCTTTCCTGTATTCAAAACTGGTTGAAAGCATAAAGGTTTATTTTTCTTTTTGTTGATATAAAAGATAGGATCAGCATGTCCGCTTTAAGCATTCTTTTGGCATTCTCATTGGGAGTATAGAGTATATTTCTATTATAGGGTATGCTTCCAAACAATACAGAATCTGAGGGGTCGTTTTTATTTCTTCCAATGTATATATATGTTAATTTGTATATTTTAATTTGTTATACTAAGATCAACATGGGCACAGCTAAAAAAAAAAAGACTTTTTGATTCCTGTCTAAAATTTCTTATTATAAAGAAATCCTTTATATATTCTAAAACAGATATCCTTTGAAAGTAAAGAAGAAACAAAGTCCATTTGCTTCCAACTTTTTCTAAACAAGGTGACTTAGAATGCAAATCTCTAGGCTGTCTTCCAGTACCATACACCCTTTCTCTGCCCCTTTTATTTGCCAGGAGTATAAATGCATTAAACTAGAGATGTTCTTGCTCTTAAATCTAAAATGAGAATGATCTGATAGCTATGCCTCAGAATAGTCTATACATCCACTGTGACACGAGACTGACTAATATATAAACTATGGCATTAATACATACGAGCATTCCAAGAAAGTCTCTGATTTGAATGTATAATTAAAATCTCCCATCAGCTCTCATGGCGTAGAAAATAACATGATGCACATTGGATCAAGCAAGGGACCATCACACTGAGTGGTAACGATCCTTGTCTCATAGGTGGCATGGCTTGTGGAATGCACTGAGTTCCAGCAATAACTCTATTTTTTGAGTTAGCAGGCCAAGATCACTGTACACATTTACTGAGCAATATCCTAACTTATTTCCAATTTCTAAGTTATTTCTTTTTATGCTAATATATCTCACTTCTGCCACTTCTGCTAATCAAATTGTGTCCAAATCAAACATCTAAACCCCTCTATAAACTTGCCAAATTTCACTTGCCTTTTCAAGCAAATTTCATTTTCCTCTTCAACATCTATACTCTATAAAATTGACACATGTATATGCCCAAAACTTTCAATACACTTTATTCAATCCAAAACATGCTTTGGAGGTCTGGTTCCCTATGCAGCCAATAGCCTCTTGGGTACCAGTACTTAGATACACCAGAGACCTGAAAAATTTACTTTATCTGTAGTGTAATTCATCATCTCCACACAAAAACATATTTTCTTCCTGTGCTTCCAATCACAATGAAGAGCATCAGAATTCACTAAGTTGCTCAAACCTGAAACTGCCACTTCTCCCCTCCATAGCTTCTTATTATTTCTGAAGTCCTAATTATTTCTTGAATCCATTTACTTTTCTCTTCTTCCTGAGTCTAGACCACCATCATCTCTTGGTTAGATTCCTCCAGCATTTCTCATGATGTAACTAAAGTGATTAAAACAATCATTACTTAAAAATTTTAAATGACTTTCTGTAGCTTTCATGATCAAGTTTATATCCTTAACATGGCTTATAAAACACTGGATTGTCTGGACTTTGTTTACAGATCCATAAACCACAATCCAAGCTCTAGCAAGACTGACACCAATGTTGAAAATTATATTATCTATTTAGTAATATTTTACAAGAAAACAATTTCCACCATGATTTTTAATGTGAAAAAAATTAATGGCTCTGATTGGTGGTAATCAAGCATTCTCAGTTGCCTTATCTTATATTTCAATACATTTCTTCAGATTCCTATCTCAGTGTGGATCACTTACCTCGAGCACAACCTCACTCACAGATACCAACAGGATAACTCTTAATTAAACATTAGGTTTTAGCTTAGGTATCAATTCTTATAGGATGCCTACCTTATCATATAGGTATCTGGGGTCCTACTTATGTGCACTGATAACATACTGCATTTTCTTCATCACATTATCACACCATGATTTCCTGTTTGCTTAATAAAAGTCCACTAGACTCTAAACTCCATGAGGGCAAAGGCTCATTTCTTCTTTTTCACTCTTGTGTTCCCAGTTCTGGCACAGTGCTGAAAACCATTAAATATTCAATTAACATTAGGTAAGTGAATAATGAATTTAACAAATATATCTTATAGTTCTAAGCTTTATTGTCATATTATTTCTTTGCAGAGAAAACCCATACTTCTGTTCATGTTTTTTATATTAAATATTTTTATATTTTGAAATAATATAAAATTTATTTTAAAAATTTCAAGAAGAGTATGAAGGCTATTGTTTTTTCCTAAACTGTGACTAAGTTGCCAACTTGATATCTCATGACCCCTAATACTTCAGCATATATTCTCTAAAAACAAGGACATTCTCCTACATAGCACAGTGTAGTCATTGAAATCAGGAAATAGACACCAATACACCACTTCTATCTAATTTTCAGACTACTTTCTGTTTTTGCTAAATGTACCAACATTTCCTGACCCACCCATTGAAATGGTAGATCTGGTAGGTGAAAGGAACACAGGTCTCTATTACCATCATTGTGCAACTGAATTAACCAACCCTGGAGCTGCCTTAATGCATGACTTTTTTTTTAATGTTTATAATACATTTATACATTGTTTGAGCTACTTTGAATTGGCTTTTCTGTCACTTGCAGATCAAGACATCTTAATTGTTAAATATTAAGTAAGCAGTTGTTTGCTATTACATTATGCATGTTAATGTAATACCTCCATTCAAAATATGAAATCCTGAAAATATAGGGACCATAATTCAGAAACACTTTATATATTTCCTAGAATCAGATGTAGTGTTTTGCACATAATATTCAATAACTATCTGTTAATTGTATTCTTCTAAAACCTTGTGAAAATATTCATATTTTCCTTTAAATTTTATTTTTTCATCTCTTATTTATTTATTTATTTTTTATTTTTTTAAGTTTATTGAGGTAACATTGGTTAATACAATTATATAATTTTCAGGTGTACATTATAATTCGACATCTAATTTGAACTACAGATCATTCATTTTTTATCCTTTGTCTAAATAATATCAACAGCTAGCAAAGACTAAGGATTATTTTCCTGTATGAGAGGAAGGGGGGAAAACCCTGGAATGTAGGAACAAGGGAAAAGAGGAAAAGGAAAGGAAAAAATGTTGCCAGAGCTGGTTAGGCACCTGTTGCTAGAAGCACCATTCACTTACAGACACCTTGCTAACACCTCCTTCTTTATCTTTCTCTCACTGTTGGCAGCACAAGGTTTCCTTTATTCTTAGGGCTTTCTAGAAGACACCTCTAGCATGTGTGAAGATTCTCCTTTATGTATTTAACATAAAGCTTTCACTGGGATGCATGTTGGGGAAGTGGTGTTACTCAAAGTGATCGAAAGTGGCTACCATCAGTTTCTCAACTATCTTTTTCTTCAAACCAAACTCATATTGACCCTGATAGGCCTAGATTTGTCTCATCATGTGATTTATTCTCTTATATTGAAAAGGAAAAGCCAGTACATTAGGCATTCCAGATGCAATGTTTCCCCTCCAGATCTTTATCAGTGCTTCTCAAATCTCCATGCTCCTCTACCTTGCCTACGCACACATGCACGCATGCACACAGAGAATTCTCCTCTACGACCTTCTCTTACCTCTAATTTTTGGTTTTGCCAGTGCCTCTATGCATCAGAAATATGCTTGTGTTGTAATCTTCACTGTCCTAGGCTTCAATCACAGCTTTTTTATTTAATGAAGTATTCTATCAGGGGTAAATACAGAGTAAACAGTCTAACAGCAGTTCTGGTAAACTATTGCAAAACCTACTTAAAATCAATAATCCTTACCATGGAAGTCAGTATAGTCTGATCTCATGAAGAAGGCATATCCCTTCTATTAATGTGACTTTGACCATATTCCTTGAACATAACAATTCAGCATTATTTCACTATGGGGTATTTCACTAATTCTAAGCCAGCTTATTAAAAATAGCCTATCATATAAACTCAAAAAAACTTTAAGTCATTCAGGATAGGTGACATCAGTATCTTTCAACAGAATCTGATCTCCAACTGTAGCTTCTTGCCAAAATAGATTGCGTGCAATTTATTCCATTATACATGGTGGGGAGGGGACACTATAGCTTTCTTAAAGAATAGTCTAAATGTTGACTTTGTCTCTTCTCCTTAACTTTTCTGATAAATTAAAAGATTTTGCATCCTGTATAAGAATGACTGAGACTTAGTAGATGTTCAAAATAAATTTATTGAATTAAATATAGATAAGATTGGCAATTTTTATTCATATTAATTTTCTACAATATTTGTCAAATGAAGCTATTTATTCATTCAACAAGTAACTTATTCAGAATACAGATTCTCAATCTTTTACCTCCATCACTGCAAAATTTTATAGGCATAACACAATCATTGTAACATCTCATCAAATGTAGTGATTTTCAAAAGGACTTAAGGGAGAAGTGTTATCCTAGCAAAGGTGCTTTGGAGTGGTTGGTAGCAGAGAGCCTGGTGGAGACTGAGAAACTCTTGACCCCATTCCCATACTCCACTCTGATGTCCTACGTGTTCTTGATTCTCTATTTTCCTTTCTAAAGTATGAAAAACAAGGAGAAGAACAGAGTCTATTGAAGAACTTAAGTTTGCCTAACATATAGTATAATGCATTTTATAATTTTTATAATCATAAGGTTTTGATTTACTTTTAATGCAACCTTGAGTTTGAAAAAGTTTAAAATTTTTCTATAAAGTACATTTTTTTCTTTTAATGTTAAAATTTTATAATGCCTAATAGAATCTTTAAAATAGGAAAGAAAACATCTATCATTATATTATTAAAAGGCTTTACTATCTCCAAAATTAAATTATTTCTCAATGTACATTGATAGGACTTATGAGAAGTAGCTACCACAATAAAAAATGTTCCATTTCTTCTAATTCATCTAATATTTAGGAGCTAGGGTTTATCAGTTTGACTTTTTTCCTCAGCAAAACTTGAGTGGAAAGCAATTGTACAATTATAATTTTTCTCAGGATAGTAGGTTCATGGAAGATATGATTGATCCAGACATTATAGACTGAGAAGAGATTATGTTTTCACTTATAATTTAAAAGCACCGTTATACATTCAAATATTAAGAAGTAATACAAGTTTCAGTATGGAATGAGAAGTAATAGGTAAGAGTTTGCATATCAAATTATCATTTAAAAATAAAATTAAATGCTTTTGTGACAAGACCAGATGGCTTTAGCTTAGCAAAACTTCAGCAAGACATTCATGACTCTAGGCCCCTGACCTGCCCCGCTACCTGTTTCCTTAGATCATTTACTTCAGGAAACTTATAATTATAATTTTTTTCTCTGCCCCTTTGACATGTAAGTCTTTTAAAAAGAATCTTTACAATTTTACAATACAGAAATGTCTTTCTCAAGTACTTGGGACCCATTCCTTCGAAATATCTGATTGAGGATATAGCACGCCTATTTCTCAATCTCTATGGAAGATAGCACTTCTGTTTCCTTAACTTCTGTGGGATACTTTGCTCCAAGTTGTAAAACTACCTCCTGTTATGAGAAAGTTTACTTTTCCTTTGGTAAGGCTAATTAAAAAACACAGGTGGCTTAAGATCCAACTCCACCCCAGGTTTTAAAAACTCTTCATCTCTTTGTTTCAGTGGAATTGAGCTCAGACTGAATTCTGGCCTCTTTCCCCTATTGCAACAGTCTTAAATAAAGTCTTCTTTGCCTGGTGCAAATTTTGCTTTGAAAAGCATTATGTTTATGCTACAAATGAGTAAGTGGTTTATAAATATGTAGAATATTCTACTAAATAAAATAATAATACACATATTCTACTAAACAAAATAATGTATTGTTTCTTAAATAGTATTAATGAGTCGTCTACCATAAATATTTTTATAGAAATTATATCTTATGTAGTGAGTTCAAATTAAAAGAATTCTGTATCTGAATATGTCATAAATATATCGTATGTGCAGGTATATGGGCTTGTGTTTGTTCTTATATAGATGATGCATCTGTTTGTCTATAGAGAAAACACAGAAGACATTTCCTATTCATTTAGTGCATCAGTCAAGTACAGAGATACTTATTTGAACTTGAAATTTCTCATGCAAAGAATCAAATAAATTCTACAGATTCCTTTTGGCACGAGTAAATGTCTAACACCCTTTAATTTTTTATGGCAGTTTCTCCTCCTTTCTTACTCCAGAGGCAGTATTTCAATACTTCCACAATATCTTCATGCCTTTATTTGCTGAACCCCTCCCCCATTGTTGAATTAATACATACCTTGTAGACCCTGCTCGTTTCCTACTGAACTATGTCTTTTTTGTCTCATCTTTTTTTTTCTTTTCTTCTCTCTCTCTGTTTTTTTCAACACTTTAAATCATTGTCCTTAGTGCATAAATCATAAAATATTCTTAGTATTCCTAAGAATTAATCTACAAAAACCCAAATCTAAGTTGTTCTGTACATGTATATATAAATATGTATTTTATATTTACATTCACATATATAATGCACATAGTTGCATTAAATTTTGTACAGCATTATGTAAGAAAACAACAACAAAATTGACCTTCATATTAGGCTAGGTTATGATTCAGAATAAAACCTTAAAGCTATAGAGCTCATTATATAAGAGATTTATATGTACTAATTTGTTTTCTCAAATTTAATGAGCAAGAAAGAACATCTTTGATTAGTTTTAATTCTTTAAAAGACTATGTTCTGTGACTATTACTGAAAAATATCAAATAACAACAAAGAATAGGGAAAAATATGTAGAGTTAAACATATTCATTTGATGATTGGGAACTTTGAGCATTAATCCAATAGATATATATTTGTAAATACTATGTCGTCACATGAAAAAAAAAATTCAACCAAATGAAGCAAGAACAGGTTTTTTTTTTTTAAGTATAAGATATAGAAGTCATATAAATTGTTTTGACTGAATTCACCTTATCCATTCTTCAGTTTAACGATGATTGTGGATCATTCATCATTGATTCTTACAGGGTGGTGGGTAATCTTGAAAAAAACTGAAGTGATTGCATTGACATATTGTCATTTACTGTATTACCCTCATGTTGTTGTGATGCCTTTAAAATATCAATGATTTTTGCATTGTGTAACTGAATTCTAAGTTTCAGTAAAGTTAATGGTTATAAAGTGTCCAAATCCTCTTTTATGCTTTAAAGTAGCAACTTATTTATATTTTTAAGAAAATAATCTGCATTATTTGTGAATTGATTTTAATTTCAAGTGATGAGATTATGTATTTCTTTTACCTGTAGTGAGTCATGTCCTGATGAATATAAATATTCATTGATAAGGTAGCACCTCCAATGTGCAAAATTTTACTGTGAAATTATGTGAATTTGAATGCTACTCCTGTTTATGTTGGATTAAATTCATATTTCTAAATTCAGCAGCCTCTTCTCTCTCTCTCTCTTGGTTCATTTTCAACTGTCAAAAGTCACAGCTTTCCCAAAAGCATTATAAATAACATAAAACAAATGTAAATGAAAGAGAAATAAGAATGACAAATTCCCAATGTTTTTAGGGAGGATGAGAAGGGAGTTATATGAAAATGCACTTTTTTTTCTATCCACAATTAAATTCTGTATCATTCTTATAGATTCAAGAAATTATAAAAGCATCCATAAATCTTACACATTTTCTTTTATTTCCTAGGCCTTCACTGATTTTTCCCCATCCAAAAACAATTTTTAAGTGTATTCCACCCATTTTTACTCTCTGTATCACAGAAAATATATGGTAAATGTAGATAGTAAGAATAATCTATGGACTATTTTTTTCTTTACATTCATGTCAAAATATATCAGCTGCATTATAATGATTTAAGATCAAATTTCCTTTCCTCGTAAAAGTATTTAACACCAATTTTACAATTAATTTAGTAAAGGAAATTTGATCGAATATATAATCTCTATTATTTGATAATAATTCAGGAATATTTGTACTTGAATCACAAATGATGTTAGTATTTCTTTGACAACATAAGTTACCAAAACTTAATTCAGTGACTGTGAATAAAGTTAAACAAATACATTTGTTTTGCAAATGGGAAACAATATTTCTATGTCTAAAGCTTTAATAGGACTGTTTGAAATATAATTTATTTTTTTTAAATGTTCTTCACACACTAAAATTTAACATATTTGAATCTCTTGTGTTTTGGAGAAAAGGATGTTTTTGACAAGGATTAGAGCATTCCAGAATTAGAATTATTAAAATATATTATTTCTGTAAATTAATATAAAGTAATGCCTAGCATTTATGCCATTTGAAATAAGAAAGAAATCTTTTTTATTGTTTTTAAACTATACTGAAACTATATTTTGGTAAAAATAGTAGTGTAAGTGCAATAAAATTAAATAATGACATTTTGTAATTAGAGGCCCTATAATGATTAATATACAGTTTCTACACTTACTGGTATTTTTAGTATAATCTATATTTCTTTTTTTTTAAATTAAGTTTATTGGGGTAACTTTGGTTAATACAATTATATAATACTTGACATCTGTATATTCTATTGTGTGTTTACCACTGAAAGTCCAATTTCCTTCAGCTATCATATATTTAATCTTCTTTACCCACTTCGTCCTCCCCCTAAACCCTATATTTGACCCCCTTCCCCCTGTCTACACCAACCCACTAGTAATCACTAGTGTATAGTCCTCTGGTAATCATTAGCTTATAGTACATGTCCACAAGTCTCTGTTTGTTTGTCTTGATCGTTTGTTGCTTTTAGGTTTATATCCCACACATAAGTGATATCATGTGATTTTCAACTTTTCCTGTCTGGCTTATTTCGCTTAACATGATTATCTCGAGGTCCAATCCATGTTGTCACAAATGGCAATATTTCATCTCTTCTTATGGTTGAGTAATATTCCATTGTATATATGAACCACAGCTTCTTTAGCTAATCTTCTATCATAGCACACTTTGGTTGCTTCCATATCCTGGCCACTGTAAATAATGCTGCTATGAACATCGGTGTGCAAATATCTTTTCTTTACCTCAAGTCTTTGAGGTAAATACCCAGTAGAGAGATTGCTATATCATATTGTAGGTCAATTCTTAGTTTTCTGAGGAAACTCCATCCTGTTTTCTATAGTGGCTGTACCAATTTGCAGTCCCATCAGCAGTGTATAAGGGTTCCTTTTTCTCTGCATCCTCTCCACCATTTGTTATTACTTGTCCTGTTTATTATAGCTATTCTAACAGGTGTGAGATGGTATCTCCTTGTGGTTTTGATCTGCATTTTCCTAATAGCCAGCAATGTTGAGAAGCTTATCATATATTTGTTGGCCATTTGTATGTCCTCTGGGGAGAAGTGTCTGTTCAGGTCCTCTGCCCATTTTTTTTAATTGAATTGTTTGTTTTGCTCTTGTTGTCATCTGAGTTCTTTGTATATTTTGGATATTAGGCCCTTATTGGAGGCATTGCTTACAAATATATTTTTCTATTTGGATGGTTGTCTCTTTACCTGGTTGACAATTTCTTTTGCTGAGCAGAAGCTTCTTAGTTTGATGTAGTTCCATTCATTTATTTTAACTTTTACTTCCCTTTACTTTGAGGTCAAATTCATAAAATCCTCTTTAAGTCCAAAGTCCTTCAGTTTAGTTCCTATGTTTTTTTTTTAAATGTATTTTATTGTTTCAGGTTTTATATTCAGGTTCTTAATCCATTTTGAGTTAATTTGGCTTTTTTGTTGAAAATCATTTGCCATATAAGTATGGGTTTCCGTCTGGACCCTTGATTTTGTTCCACTGGTCTGTGTGTCTGTTTTGCTGCCAATATCATGCTGTTTTGATTACTGTCGCTTTGTAGTATAATTTGAAATCAGGCAGAGTGATGCCTCCAGTCTTGTTCATTTTTCTCAGGATGGCTTTGGCAATTTGAGACTTTTTTCTGCTTTCATGCAAATCTGAAGATTTTTTGTTCTATTTCTTTAAAAAAATGCCATTGGGATTTTGATAGGGGTTGCATTTAAATCTGTATAATGCTTTAGGTAATATGGTCATTTTAACTATTGGTATTATTTATGTTGATTCTACCAATCCAAGAAACAGAATATCTTTCCATTTCTTTGTATCTGCTTCAATTTCTTTTAATAGGGTCTTGTAGTTTTCATCATATAGGTCCTTCACATGGTTCATTAAATTTATTCCTAGGTATTTTATTCTTTTTGTTGCAATTGCATATAGAATTATTTTTTCACCTTTTCTTACATTTCATTATTAGAGTATAGGAACGCTATGGATTTTTGAACGTTGATTTTGTATCTAGACTCTTTACTGTATTTGCTTATTGTTTCTAGTAGTGTTCTTATGGAGTCTTTAGGGTTTTCTATATAGAGCACCATGTTATCTGCAAATAGTGACAGTTTGACTTCTTCATTTTCTATTTGGATGCCTTTTATTCATTTTTTTTTTTTGTCTGATTGCACTCGCTAGGACCTCCAATGTTATATTGAATAGCAGTGGTGACAGCAGACAGCCTTGCCTTGTTCCTGATCTTAGAAGGGAAAGTTTTGAGTTTTTCGCCAATAAGTGTTATGTTGGCTGAGGGTTGGTCATAGATGGCCTTTATTATGTTAAGATACTTCTATACCTATTTTGTGAAGTGTTTTGATCATAAATGGATGCTGTATCTTGTTGAATGCTTTTTCTGCATCTAATGATATGATCATATGATTCTTATTTCTTAATTTGTTTATGTGATGTATCACATTAATCAATTTGCATATGTTGAACCATGCCTGTGCCTCTGAGATGAAGCCCACTTGATCGTGGTTTATAATCTTTTTAATGATGCTGTATTCGGTTCACTAGTATCTTATTTAGAATTTTGCATCTGTGTTCATGAGAGAAATTCGTCTGTAGGTTTTTTTTTTTTTGTATTATGTTTGCCAGGTTTCAGCATCAGAGTAATATTAGCCTCACAAAATGGGTTCAGAAATATTGCATTCTCTTTGATTTTTTGGAAGAGTTTGAAGAGAATAGGTATTAAATCTTCTTTGAATGTTTGGTAGAATTCACTGGTGAAGTCATCTGGTCCTGGACTTTTACTTTTTGGTAGGTTTTTGAGGATTGTTTCAATTTCCATACTGCTTATCAGTCTATTTAGATTTTCCAGTTCATCTTGATTCAGTTTAGGAAGATTGTATTTTTCCAAGTACTGGTCTATTTCTTCTAGGTTATTAAATTTGATATTATATACTTTCCATAGTATTCTTGTATGATCCTTTGTATTTCTGTGATGTCAGTCATAATTTTCCCCCTTTCATCCCTGATTTTGTTTATTTGTATCCTTTATCTTTTTTCTTTAGTGAATCTAGCCCGGGGTTTGTCAATTTTATTAACCTTCTCAAAGAACTAGCTCTTTGTTGCATTTATTTTTTAATCTTTTTTGTTTGTTTGTTTGTTTTCAATTTCATTTATTTCTGCTCTAATTTTATTGATTTCTTTCCTTCTGCTGATGGTAGGCTTTATTTGTTCTTCCTTTTTTAGTTTTTGAAGATTAAGCATTAGGTTGTTTATTTGGGCTTGTTCTTGTTTTTGGAGATAGACCTGTAATGATATGAACTTTTCTCTTAAGATTACTTTCCAAAAATATTTATATGTTGTACTATCATTATCATTCGTTTCTATGTATCTCTTGATCTCTTTTTATTTCTTCTCTGACCTAGTTATTCTTCAGTAGCATTCTGTTTAATCTCCATGTATTTGTGGTTCTTCCTGATTTCTTTTTATAGTTGATCTCTGTTTTCAAAGCATTATGATCAGAGAATATGGTTGGTATTTCAACCCTCTTGTATCTGTGTCCCAGTATGTGGTCGATTCTTGAGAATGTTCTGTGTGCACTAGAGAAGAATGTATAAGGAGCTATTTGAGGATGGAAGGCTCTGTAAATGTCAATTATGTCCAATTGTTCTAATGTCTCATTTAAGGATGTTATTTTCTTATTGATTTTCTGTTTGGGAGCATATGTCTTCTTCATTTATAATTCCCTTTATCATTATGAAGTTTCCCTCCGTATCTTTCTTTACATTTTTTATTTTGATGTCTATTTCGTCTGATATTAGTACCACTACTCCTGCTTTTCTCTGAATGCTATTTGCTTGAAATATCATTTTCCATCTTTTTACTCTGAGTCTATATTTGTCTGTGGAGCTGAGATGTGTCTCCTGGAGGCAGCATATAGTTAAGTTTTGTTTTTTGATCCATTCTACAACTCTGTGCCTTTTTATTGGTGAATTCTGTCCATTTACATTTAGGATGATTATTGAAATATGAGGCCTTCTTATAGACTTTTTATTTTGCTTCTTTCTGTTAGCTCTGTGCTTCCATTGCTTCCTTGTTCTTTTGTTTCTGTTTTCTTTATTTTGGTTGGTTTTTGTGAGTTTTGTCTCTGGTCCTTCTTATTTTATGTTAGATACAATGGTTCTGAATCTTCTGTATGTGGTTACCAGTAGGAATATGTAAAGGATAGTTATGTATATACAGTCATGCATTTTCTTCTGTTTATATATACAGTCTATATATATATATATATATATATATATATATATATATATATATATATATATACAGTCATCCTTTCCCTTTTGCAAATTTGGGTATTTAAATCCTCCCCTTGTCAGTCATCGTTATCTCATTTTGTTCCTATGTTTGCTGAACATTCATTACTATCTTGCTATATATAGCAATTCTCTTCTTATTATTTAAGCTTATAGTGCCCTGTTCTTAGGAAGGGTTGCATTCCTCAGCTTCTGTTTGCCTGATATGCACTTGACTCCTAATTATGTTTTTTTTTAGTCATTTCATTTTAGATAAATTGACCTTTTTCAGTATTTTCTGCAGTACAAGACTTGTAGTGGAGAATTCTCTCAATTTTTGTATGTTTGGAAAAGTCTTAATTTATCCTTCATATCTAAAGGAGAGCTTAATGGATACATTATTCTAGGCTAGTAGTTTCTTTCACTTAATAGTTTAAATATTTGATTCTTTTCCTTTCTGGCTTGTAAGGTTTGTGTTGAGAAGTCTAAGAATAATCTAATAGGTTTACCTTTATGTTACTGATTTTTCTCCTTGGCTGTCATGAGAATTCTGTCTTTGTTGTTAATTTTTGATAATTTTAATACCATGTGTCTTAGTGAAGGCCTTTTTGGGTTGAGATTATTGGGTATTCTCCAGGTACCTCTCCAGGCTCCAGGTCATTCCTTAGATTTGGGAAATTCCTGTTAACTATTTGTCTGAAAATGCTTTCTAATCCCTATTTCTTTTCCTCACCTTTGATAATGCCCATTATTCTTAAGTTTCTTCTCTTGATAGTATCAGCTAGTTCTTGAATTTTTTTTTCATTCTTTGGTTTCTCTCTTATTCCTTCTGATTTATTTCTAGATTTCTGTCTTTGATATCACAGATCCTCTATTTGATCAACTCCACTTCCCAAGTTTTCTATTTCATTTTTCAACTTTTGCAGTGTGTTCTTCATCTCCAGAAGTGCTATTTGGTTCTTTCTGAAGGTTTCAGTATCCTTGCTCTGCTCATCTAGTTGTTTTTTCAATTTCTGAAATTTTTGATTTGAGTTGTTTTGGATCTCACTGATTTTTTTTCAGAATTCTCTGTCATTTAAGTCACAAATTTCTGTCTATAAGCTTATTTGCTGTAGATTTTTCTCTTTCTTTCTGAGATGCCTTGTCACTTTGGTTGTTCATGGTGTTTAATGGTCTATTTCTCCACCTGAGCATTAATGGAAGTGGATTCTACTGCTTTTCCAGAAAGATTTATGATATGAAGGTCTCTCTTTAGTCTGCTGTGAAGAAGGTGCTTTTCTTTTGGTTTCCAGTAGGTGGTGTCTAAGCCTCTTAGATCCCTGATTTATATAAAGCCCTAATAATGCCTTTATATAATGCTTTTATTTCTTGAAGATATTTATCATGCTCACTACCTTCAGTTTCAGTCCCTGTCAATGTCAACAACAGACTCAGCAGCATTTGCTCAGATTCCCCTGGTGCTCTGTGGTGATGGGTCTTGAAGAGTATGGGGGAGGGGCCCTTTGGGTCAGAGGTTGAGGGCTGCGGCTCAGCCTTGGTTTTGCAACCATGGATAGTAAAAAATCAACTGTTGTTCCTCTGTGGTCCTGTTCTACTTCCTTGTTTTGTGCTCTGATGTCTGGGAACTTGCTGTAGCAACTTACTTCTCCCCTCCCCCTGCTCCTGTAGGGAGCTCTGGTGGCTATGAGAGGCAGCTTCTTTATTAATCCTGGTCCACCGCCTGACATCTGGAGTTCTGACTTGCTCTTATGTGCAGATCCGCTGCTCAGACATGCTGGTATGCAGTTTGGGTGGGGTTTTTTTTAGTTTTAGATGTTCAGCTTATTGTTTCAAGGGGAGAGATCTGGGGAACGTCTCTCACTCTGCCATGTTTCCAGATTCTTATCTACATTTAAAAATTCACCAAGCACTGTTAAAAGTCTCTACAACTGCCTGATAAACTGCTTTAAAACTCAGTGACTTCAATCAGTTTAATTTTTGTTTTATTTGTTCATAATTGACTTTCACTGTGTCAAACTTATCAGCTGGGATCACATATAAGACTGAGACTTAGTAGGACAATAGGGCAATATGTGTAAGTCATTGGCTATGAATGCTGACTCCATTTCTAGGTTCTCTTACATGTAGCCACTCCAGCTCAGCCAACCTCAAAAAGGAGTGATTTCCAGGTTCCAAGAACACATGTTCTGAGTAGCAAACCTCCAATATGCAAATGTTTTCGCAAGCCCCTGCTTTCTTCATGCTTACTAGTGTCCCATTGGCCAAAGTAAATCGCATGTCCAAAACACTTCTATGTGGAAGGAGACCACATAAAGTATGAATATATATATAGACTCATGTATGAATCTAGCACAGCACTATTGTTGAGAATGTGAGAATCCCTACAATTGGAAACCAAATCTGAATGTAAGTTTCTTCGCTTTGTCTCTTATTTTTATTGTAACTTCTTTTCGTTTTCAATTTGAAAACCATATAGAAAATCATGAGAAACTTAATTTATATACTGAAAAATATTTGTGAATCTTAAAACTTTTCTCATAGTTTTAAATTAACAATTGAAATAGAAATAATATGGAGGTGTGGACTTCAGTTTAGAGTTATAATAAATTCTTTTACAGAAGACAAAATAAAGCTAGAACATCAGATTAAAGTATCGGTATAATTATATTTATTGAAGTTTACACATTTTAAAGTAGTAATAATGGGTGTGTTATATTTGTGTTGTTTTTACTCCAGTTTTACTCCAAATCTGATCTTCCAGGTCAGAAAATGGGTTATAAGACATAGAGTAACTTGGATGAGTAATCACAGAAACTCTATCACTTTATATGACTTCTTATTATATCACTGAGTAGGTATTTCACAAACTGCCTCCTTTATACCTTAGGTTAAATATTCTTAGCAATCTCATTTAAAATAACTTCCTGCCAAAACACTTGTCATAAGTCCTCTTACTTTCATCCATTCCTTTTCTCTTCTGATATGACTTTCTGATCTGAATCTTTTTTTCTTTCTTTACCTTTTCAAATATTCTATTGTAAGAATCTCTATTTCTACATAGCCCACTTTAACTTCCTTTAGAAGTTCCCAACACCCAGTTTCTTTTTTTCAAAATGATGTTCAATAGAAATGAGTGGAACTGATTTTCTAGCAGTTACAAAAAAAAATATGTAGAAATAATTTTGCATGTATTTGAAACACATAATAGGAACTAAAATTGGAGAGAGATTACATCTAAAAATGCTTTCCAGATTGTAAAGTGCTATACAAATTTAAGGTGTTATTATGAATAATAATGATGATGTTGATGGTGATCATGAAATCAGTAGCCTTTACTAAAGGCTAGTTCAGCCATGAGGAAGTTGTTCAGTTAATTTAATATTCATTGTAGAATACCTTCCAAATCATTGAACTGTCCACATTATAACAGCAACTATTTCAAGAAGATTTTTTTTACGTGGGTTTATTTACATATTAGAGTCTTCTCGAATGTTTCCTTTCAGTGTTAATCTGTGTAAGATGAAAGTTAGAAATTTGGAATTCCATAGTAGATAATTTGATAATTGACTAGGTTTGATATTTTTAATAAATTCTTCTCAAGTTTATAAATGTTTGGTTTATTTTAAAACTTATCCTACAACCAAATATTAGCATTATATATGTGCTATTTTGCACAAAACACAAAATCAATGGTAAACTTTAAGTGCTGAAGGAACATGGTTGTAAACTAGTTATTGATGTTCTAAAAGTCATTTATACCTGCTATGGAAGATAGATTGTGACACTATTAATTTAACTGGTAGTGGATGTACTAACATAACTGCCGTGTAAACCAGTAGTCTACCATCTGTAAATTTTATGCATATTTTGTGCAGATAGCTATACCATATTTTGACAACCTCAAATCAGCTTTAATCTGTCATTTTTAAAGTTTGTCACCAGAAAGTTCATCTGAAGGAGAATGTCTGTTCAATTCATGTTAAATGTAAAATGATTACAGTAGATAACACAAAATGCATCATTTCTTGAAAAACTAAAGTTGTTTAACATGGTGATTATGCACTCTCAAGGCATATAACAGTTTTTTTAAAAACACATCTTAAAACTTCAATATACAGTAGTATAATGAAAGCTATATTTACTCACCAAAGGCATATGGCAATAGTAGTAAAAGTAAAGATGCTTTCTCTGTAATAATTCTTCATTCACATAACAATATGTAAAAAGATAACAAATGGCATAGTGCTGAATTTTCATTTCTGGTTCAATTTGAGGGAGGCTGGAGATTGTATTCCAAAATGAACATTTTTTTTTTAGAGTGTCCAAAGCTTTTCTATTCTTTTTCATTCCATTTAAGGCCATTCAACTTTAACAGGGGTGGAATCTTTTGGAGAAGAATCAGGGCTGTCTTCTATACTATTCTCTCACGTAAACATTCCACTGGTGGCATTAAATAGCAGCTGAAAACTATAAAGTTACTAAAAGCATCTGCCTTTTTGCCTCAATGGATTATAGTAAGAAATGGGAGAAGAAAGATGCCCCAAGAAAGCATTATATCTGACACATGATCACTCATGATTTTTGTTTTCATTTTTTCCCAATTTTAATCTATTTTACTTAGAATTATATGTTGCAATAAGTGAAAGGGCAAAAGGAAAATAACAGTTCATGAAAAAATATTTGAAAAAAATTGATAACAGCATGGTTCATCAAAAATTGTAATGAAATATATAAATGGCACTTATATTTAGCTCAATATTAGGATCTTTGAAAACACATACACTCCAGGCCAGGTACCCAATGGGAGTTCTGCACATTTAAAAAAAATTTATTATGTTTTTTAAATAATTAAAAACATTTATCTTAATCTTTCTCACTGTTTTACAAGAATTTTAGACCTGTTTACATGTCCAATATTCTTTGCTATAATAGTGTAACACTTTTCACTAAAAAAAAAAAAAAGGGTTTTGTTGCATGGAAGGTAGGTGGGCTTGTGCCTTTTGTTACATGCTGACAGCTGACAGATTTTATTTTTCTACCGAAAAATGCCTGTGTATTGATCTGTATACATAGAGTGTCTGCAATAATTGTTTAATTTATTCTTTTGTCTTGTATTGGGAAACTCTTATAATTACAAATAATTTTCCTTTTTATAGACCTAACATTTTTGCAGAGTAGAACATCTCTGTGTTCTTTTTGAATTCTAAGTGAAATCAATTTTAGCAATAAAGAATTTCAGAGATATATTCTTTAATATCAAAGCTTATCCTCTTTACCTATATTATCATCTTCTACTTCTTACTATTTTGCAGTTGGCATTTTATTTCAATAAATATTTGTCCAAAATCACTAATAACTTCCTAATTGATACATTAAATACCAGTTCTTTTTTTTTCTTTTTTCTCTCTGCAGTGTTTGAAAATGATCAACCCCTGCTTGAAGCTTTTCCTTTCTTAGATTGATTATTTTCTTTTCAGTTTTCCCTTTATAGTCCTTAACTAATTACCTGATTTCTGAATATAAATAAGCTTCATAGTTAAAAATTTGCCCTTTCCTATTCTCTTTTTATTAACCAACTTCATAAACTCTTATGGAATAAAATACTTTCAGATCTCTCCTTAGCCTACTTTGCTGATACTACTGGACATTATTTAGTCAACCAGTATTTATTCAATGAGGACTATCTCCCATGCCAGGGTTAATTCTGTAGATACAAATGTGAGGAAAACCCAACATAGTTATTGCCATCACAATGCCTCAATTTTTGCAGAAAAAAAATTTCAAGCAAATCAAAGTACAATTAAATCTACAATAAAGATTATGAGTGGAAATGCTGTAAGAACATGTGATAAGAAGATCTAACCTAAATAAAACTGCTGTTAAAAGTGCTTTAAACTGAGATGTAAAGACTGATGGTAGATATTAACAAGGTGAGAAGGAGAGATATGAGTATTCCAGACAATGGATAAAGCAGATGTAAAGGCCTTTAGTGGGATGGCCTGATTTGTTTACACCTGGAAAAGGCCAGTATAGCAAGAGCACAAGTGAGAGGAAGATAGGAGAGGTCAGATCATATTGGCCTTTGTAATCTGTGATAAAGAAGTTTTATCTTTATTTTAAGAATACGTTTTCAAGTAGTCTTCAGTGGGGGAGGGGGGATGCTGTGTTATGACAGACAGATATTCATTTTGAAAATATAACACCAAAAGATTTGAAGAGCGGAGGGTAGAGGAGAACAGTCAAAAAACTACTGAGGCAGTTTAGTTGACAGATCATGATGGCTTTGTCTGCTGCATGTGGTACCAGAATTTGAACTTGGTGGATGATTCAAAGACATTTAGGGGGTGAAAACATCAGGACCCAGGGATAGACTGATGTGGAAAAGGCAGTGAAAGTAAAAAGAAGGTCTAATGATGAAATCTTTTCTAAGTAGGATTGCCAGATAAAATACAGAACATTCAGTTAAATTTAAATTTCAAATAAAAATGGAAATTGTTTTAGTATAAGTGTGACCCATGCAGTATTCAGAATTTATGTATACCAGGAAATTCCTTGTTGTTTATAAGAAATTCAAATGTATTTGATAAATCTGGCAATCTTGTTTCTGACTTGCCATCTCTGAATTAAGAAACAATGAGAGGACCAGAGAAGAACATGCATAACATCTTGTTGAGTTGCCTTTAACTCTGGGACACCTGAGAAGAAATGCCAAAAGGTACATACATGGATCTGGAGCTGGAAATAAAGGTCTGAAATGAAGACTTTTGTATGGTTTCTCTAAAAATATCTCAAATGTCACACGTTCTAAACATAATCATCTTTTCATCATCAAAGTATTCCCTTCCTTTAATTTTATCATTGTTGTTAGTGATGCTACCATTGTCCCAAGGAAACAAATGAAACTTACTAATTACTATGGGTTTTTCTATTATTTTGTCGCATCGATCCATTCAGTTACCACGCTTTGCTACTATCAGCCCCGTATCCCTCAATATCAATATATCTCAATATCTGTTATCTAATTTTTATAATCTGATTCGTTTGAGCCCTGATTACTTTAAAAATATTATTTTACAAAATAAACTAGCATTTAAAAATATCATTTTAAACAAAATTCTATTCAGTTTCTAGTCTGTTGCTTCTAAAATATTCTTTCTCAAATGTTGTATTAGTCTATAAGCTTGTATTGACTTCATATTTTCTATAAAGTAAAGGTTCTTATGATTTTAATTGTTTTCAAGAAATAAAGCATTTTTCTTTACCTGAAGATCCCAGAGGGCCAAAAAGATCTTTTCAATTTTGTTTATCTTTTCAAAGAATCAACTCTTGGTTTCATTGATCTTTTCTATTGTTTTTTAAGCTCTGTTTCATTTATTTTCACTCTGATCTTTATTTGTTTTCTTTTAGTCACTTTGGGCTTTGTTTGTTCTTTTTCTCATGTCTTTAGGTATAAAGTAAGATAGTTTATTTGAGATTTTTCTCATTTCTTGAGGTAGACTTGTATTGATATAAATTTCTTTCTTAGAACTGCTTTGGCCATATCCCATAGATTTTGGGTCATTGCGTTTTTATTTTCATTTGTCTCAAGGTATCTTTTGATTTCTTTTTTGATCTGGTTGATAGTCCTTTATTGTTTAGTAGCATGTAACTAGTTAACCTCATGGGCTTGTGTGTTTTTTTAGTTTTCTTCTGGTAATTTATTTCTAGTTTCATACCATTGTGATTAGAAGAGATGCTTTATAGGATTTTAATCTTCTTAAATTTATTGAGACTTGTTTTGTGATCATTTTTCCCTTTTCTATATTTTCTTATTCCTAGTTTTGAGATTTTCTTCTTAAATTCATCTCGTTAGCATGCCTTGTAATATTGGTTTAGTAGTGATGCATGGCTTTAGCTTTTTCTTGTCTGGGAAACTATCTCTCCTTCAATTCTAAATCATAACCTTGCTGGGTAGAACAATCTTGGTTGCAGGTCTTTGCCTTTCATCACTTTGAATATTTCAGGTCAATCCCTTCTGGCTTTAAAAGTTTTTGTTGAGAAATCAGCTCACAGTCTCATGGGAGCTTCCTTGTGTGTAACTAAGTGCTTTTTTCTTGCTTTTGAGATTCTCTGTTTGCCTTTAAACTTTGGCATTTTTTTTTAAATTTGACATTTTAACTATGGTGTGTCTGGTCGTGGACCTCTTTGGATTCATCTTTGACACTCTCTGCAATTCCTGGACTTGTATGTCTATTCCTTTTACCAGGTTAGAAAAGTTTTCAGTCATTATTTCTTCAAATAGATTTTCAATTCCCCATTCTCTCTTTTCTCCTTGTACTCATATGATATGAATGTTGGTATGCTTGATGTTGTCCCAGAAGCCCCTAAACTATTTCCATTTTCTCTTTCCTTCCTCTCTTCTTTTCTTCCCTTCCTTCCTTCCTTCCTTCCTTCCTTCCTTCCTTCCTTCCTTCCTTCCTTCCTTCCTTCTTTCCTTCCTTCTTTTCGATTGGATGTTTTCTGCCACCTTATCTTATGTTTTCAGCTCACTTATTCAATCCTCTGCTTCATCTTATCTGATATTGATTTCCTCTAAAGTACTCTTTATTTATGACTGGTTCTTTTTTTATGTTGTCTATCTCCCTTTTTATGATTTCTATCTCTTTGTGTAAGTTCTCACTAACTCCATCTATTCTTCTCCTAAGTTTATTGAGCATCTGTACAACCAGTGTTTTGAACTCTTTATCTGGGAGATTACTTGCCTTCATTTTGTTTTGTTTTATTTTTTTTCCCCTGGAATTTTGTCCTGTTTATTATTTTTTGTTTTTGTTTTTGTTTTTGTTTTTGTTTTACTTGGGACATGTTTCTTTGTCTTTTCATTTTTATTGACTCTCTGTTTGGATTTATGTATTAGGTAGATCTGCTATATCTCCCAGTCTTGACAGAGTAGCCTTATACAGAAGATGTCCTGTGAGGCTCAGTGGCACAGTATAGTCACCTAAGTGTGTGCACCAGGTATTTCTCCTGTATGATTTTTGTGCACTTTTCTGTTGCTGTTGATCCTTGATTGCTGTTAGCACATCTCTATATGGGGCTGACCTTCAAGCTATCTGGATATGAGGGTTCATTGTGACTACAGCAGATGAACTATTATGCAGAGGCCGACCCAATAGAACAGAAATTACTTTAGCAGGGCTCTGGTGCCAGCTGAGTCTGCCCCTTGTGGACTTTGTTGTATGGTGCTCAGTGAAGTCTGAAGTGTGTTAGATCTGGAACTTCCTGGGAGGGGCTGCAATGCTGGCCAAGGTAATTTGCCACTTGTGCTGGGTTGGAACCATTTGGTGGGTGCCATGATGTGAGCTGAGGCCAGTTAACACTTGTACTGCACTTTTGATCACTTAGTAGAGGCTACATTTCAGGCCAATACTGGCTGCCTCTTATGCCAGGTTTGGAGCCATGTGATGGAAGTTACAATGCAAGTTAAGACCAGTTGCTACTTCTGCTGAGCTTGAAGTTGCTTAGCAAGAGCTATAAGTCATGCTGAGAACCAGTGCTGAGTTATGGTGTTTGTGGACCTTTGAAATATTTTGGGACAGTCCCTGAGTATCTTCCAATGGCTCCTCCACACAAGCAGCCTGCTTTGGAAGATACTCAGGCCCAGTGAGTGAGTTGTGTAGGTTAGGGTCTCAGGAAATCAACAGGGCAGTGTGAATGGTGTTACCCATGTTAATGGAGAGCTCAGAATTGGCACCTGCATGCCCAGAGCTGGCTGGGTGGGAGGAGAGTTCAACAAAGGTGTAATCGTGCCTGCCAGGACTTCCATCTGCAGGGATAATTTTTCTGGCTTCTGAAGTAGGTCAATTTAGTGCCTCCCCATATGTCCCTGGTGAATTTTGAGGTGCTATCTCTGTGCAGGAACTTAGAGAAAATGACATTGTAAGTGAGTCTGTCTGCAGTCCTGTTAAGAGAAGCACTTTAGTAGTCCTTTGTCTTTTTTGGATACAATTCCTGCTAGTTTTCATAGCCACATGTTATGGGGATTCTTCTTTCTGGCACTGGTGCCTTGGGTTGGGGATCTCACTGTGAGATTTCACTCCTCAGGGGAGATTTCTGCAGCTGAAGTAGACTTCTTGATTTTTTTTAATTTTTAAATTATAGTTGACATTCACTATTTTATGTTGGTTTCTGGTGCAGAGCATAGTGGTTAAATATTTACATAATTTACAAAGTGATCCCTCTGATAAGTCTAATACCCACATAGTACCATTCATAGTTATTACAATATTATTGACTACATTCCCTATTCCCTTTGACTATTTTGTAACCACAAATTTGTACTTCTTAATTCCTTCATTTTTTTACTCAGCTCCCTCTCCCTGCAATCTCCCTCCCATCTGGCAATTACCACTTTGTTCTCTGTTATCAATCTGTTTCTACTTTGTTTGTTTATTTTGTTCTTTGAATTCTACATGTAAGTGGAATCATATGGTATTTTTCTTTCTCTGTCTGACTTATTTAGCATAATACCCTCTAGATCCATCCATGTTATTGCAAATGGTAAGATTCATTCATTTTATGACCAAATAATATTTTATTGTGTGTGTATATATATATATATATATATATATATATATATATATATACACACACACCTTCTTTATTCAGTTGTCTATTGATGGGTACTTAGATTGCATCCATATCTTGGCTATTGTAAATAATGCTGCAATGAACATAGAAATTCACATATCTTTTTGAATTGATGCTTTGGAATTCTTTGGATAAATACCCAGAAATGGAATTGCTGAATCATAAAGTAGTCAATTTTTAATTTTTTTAAGAACTTCCATATACCATGGGTAGGAAGAATTAACACTGTTGAAATTCCCATACTGCCTAAAGCAATCTACAGATTTAACGCAATCTCTATCAAAATATTAATGGCATTTTTCATAGAACTAGAACAAATAATTCTATAACTTTTGTGAAACCACAAAAGACCTCAAATAGCTGTAGCAATCTTGAGAAAGAAGAACAAAGTTGGGGTATCACAATACTGATGTGAAGCTGTACTACAGGCATGTAGTATTCAAATGGCATGGTACTGGCATAAAAACAGATACATAGATCATTAGAACAGAGTGTAGAACCCAAAAATTAACCCACACCTATATGGTCTATTAATCTATGATAAAGGAGGAAAGACTATAGAATGGGATAAAGACAGTCTTTTCAATAAATGGTGTTGGAAAAACTGTATAGATACAAGTAAAAAAATGAAACGATCACATTTTTATACCATATATAAGAATAAATTCAAAATGAATTAAAGACTTAAATTAAAGACCTGAACCATAAAACTCCTAGAAGAAAACATTGCTCTTAATTATATATACACACATATATATACACATACGTATGTATTTTTGATATATATACATAGAAGAAAAAATAAGCAAATGGGACTACATGAAACTAAAATGTCTTTGCATATCAAAAGAAACTATCAATAAAACAACAACGACAAAAACTACCTATTGGGTGAAAACATTCGCTAATAATACCTCCAAAAGGGGTTAAAATCCAAAATTTATAAAGAACTCATAGAACTTACACACACACACACACACACACACACACACACACACACACACACACACAAGCAAACAAACAAACAAACAATCTGATGGAAAATTTGGCAGAAGACCTGAACAAACATTTCTCCAGAGAGGACATACAGATGGCCAAGGGACATAAAAAGATGCTCAATTTTACTAATCATCAGAGAAATGCAGATTAAAACCACAATGCGATATCACTTCACAACCTTTTAAAAGGATTATCATCAATAAACAAGTGTTAGCAAGAATGTGAAGAAAAGGGAATCCATGTGCATTGTTGATGGAACTGAAAATTTCCAACCACAATGGAAAACAGTATGGAGGTTCCTCCTGATGCTTAATCTTCACACTGTAGGTATAGGACCTGCCTGTGCAATGTCTCCAACATTCCTACACATCTCAACATGACTCCTTCTTTATATCCTTATTTGCAGGAATTCTGTTAATTTAATCTTCAGGTGATTTTCAATGATGGTTCTGTAATTCAGTTGTAATTTTGATGTGGTCATAAAGGAGGTGAGCAAAGATTTTTCCTACTCCCCCTCTTGACTGAAAGTCTCCCAAATAGGTTTTTAAACAAATGTAAGAGTTTACACTAAATAAATTTTACTTTTATATGTAGTATAAATAAACAGTTGATATGTTAACTAAGAAACAATGCCTTAAGAATGGAATGGTGAAGAGGTAAGATAGTCAAAAGTATCAGGGACCAACTCAACCCATTATTATGTTGACCACATAAGCATAAAATTGAAAACAAAAAAAATATGAGTACAATATTATGAAGACAGGTTTTTTAGGGGAATGAATACATTGGTATTCTTCACTTAGCATTGCGTAATTGTTTGAGTTGAAACAATTTTATTGTCTCTTCCAGCACAAATCTTCATTGCTTACACTGACACTGTTCAATTTTAAGTCGGTGTGGAATGTTCTAGTTTCACAAGTATGCTCTTTGCCTGAAGAACTGTCTCATTGTACAATCACTTTTCTGAGAATAGTTTTGTTTCATTATTCCATATATAAACACTACATTACTCTATCAGGTAAATAAATATATACACGGTGAAGAATGAACATTATTTAACTAAGTATTAAAATAAAAACCAAAAGACTTTTTGAGAGTTACCCAGTCTTTATTGGTAGAGATTATTTATTAATTTTCTTATAACCAAACATATTTTAGAATCATTCCTACCTATTGTTTTGTAATTTTGTCTTTGTGTAATTAAATCCATATGTACATGCTTTTAAGAATATATTGAACTGCATAATAAAAATTAAGTGGACAAGAGCACTTTTAAAAATGTTTGTCTCAGAGACCATCAAGAATAGAATTCTAAGATAAAATTATTCATATGGTAAATGCAGTTGTAGATTATTTGAAGGGGGCTATCTCTTGGGAAATAAATTATCAAGAAAAATACAACACTCTATAAAGACTATCCCTTTACTTCATATTGTACCTTGTCAGTATTTTATCTACAATGCCTTGAACTATACTAGTTATTTTTGTGGTTATGAGTCAAGTCACTCAGTTCCTACAGATAATTTTCAAAGCAGGGAGGGCAGGGTTGAGAAGAGGGAAGATATATGAACTGACTCAGAGTTTGGGGATTGTTTTTGTGGGCACTTCATCGAAACACTGAAGTTTTTATTTTCATAACCTTGTCTGAACCTTTCTAAGATATCATTTTACCTAATATGTATCAAATCTTAATGTCAAATTCATTTGAAGAAAAAAAATCTTTGCTGTCATTCCCTTTATACACTGTGGCTTCATGTCTATCTAGTATGTTGCTCTTTCCCATCTTGATTGGCTGAATTCTTAATTTCCCCCTTTTTTTTTCTAAAAGCTGTGGTCCCCTAAGGTACCAGTGTGACAGAGACTTGGACTGTTTATAATCACAGAAGCATAAAGACAAAAATGTGGATAAAGTTCATAATTATAATCAAGTATTGTCCAAGTTAGAATCAGAGAGCAAAGTTAAACAATAATCTAGGTTTCATTATTATAATCTTCAGTCTTTTCCTAATTCTTTCAATGCCAGATCCTGAGAATTTGCAAAATAAAAGGAAAATGGAGAAGTTGTATGTATCTTATTCTTCACTACTTTTAAAGTTTGTAATACCAAGATAAAGTCTGATGTCACTGTGCCTTGTGTAATGTTAGAATCCTGAAAGGTACAGGTATTGTATATCAACTAGAATTGACTTATCTTCCCCTTTATTACTAGGGGCTGTAAGGAACCCTAGGCAAATTGTCACCAGGCATACACAGAAGAAATCTAATGTGATTATGTTAAATCAAAAAGATAAAAAATTTAAAAAAAGAAAATATTACCCAATGTGTGAACACTTAATATTATGCTTTGGGAAATTAACAAGTATTGTGGATGATTCAGAAAGATATGATTCAAATTAAAGGAGGGGAGTTAGGCACAAATCAGAACATGAAGAACCTTACCAGCTATGATTAAAGTTCATGTTTGTATCTTAAAAGTAAATTTTAAAATTTGCATAAGAATAATAGCTGTCATATTTTATGCTTATTGCAGAATATTTATGTAATATCATTCTGATAACAAATGTTGGTTTAGTACCTACTACATGCAAGTCTTTGAAAGTCATTCCTCCTCTCAGAATTCTTTGATCCTTCAAACTAGATATTAACTCCGCCTCTTCCAAATTCTTATTGCTTTTTTATCTTTAGATCCAAATCTGTTAATAGGTAATATATTTTATATTTAAATATGACATGTTAACTTCTGGCCCTCTATCAAAAATTTACAACAGATAAAAATTAACTTTTCTTCTATACTGTGTCACTTTTGCATATTTCTTAATTTTGCAGTTAAAATACTTCCTTAACCAATGTTTTTTGTACTATAAGTCCTCTTTTGGGTTTAGTATTATTGAATTTTGTTGTAACTGAGAAGCAGGTCTATTTAGGAGGTTGAAATGACCCTTAACCTTTTATATTCTTTATTTTATATCATAAAGGGGACTTGACATAATATTGTCTTCAAATTCCAAATCTCTGAAATTTTTTCTAGAAGTGTTGTTATTGCTTAACTCTTCTTTTCCTAACCTTTCATGGAGAATGGAACAAAAATATTTAAGATCAATGACCATGAGCAGATCATATGAATAGGCATACTATCAACTTGTCATATCAGTGCTTGGTTATTCTCACTAAATGCTATTTTTCTTGCCTATCAATGTAAGCAAGGAGTTCAGAGAATCCATGATAATAACCATGGAGATGAAAAGATTGACAGTGAAGAATCACTATGGAATTAAGCTAGCTTATACCCTATTTAATTAATTTTAGTATTAGCGTCTGAGTTAACAACTGAAAGAAAAAAATGTTTTATCTCTGAAGAAAGGAGAGTCTTATAGAAATAATTGATATAGTATCCAATTATTTTTGAAACACATGTTAGTAAGCCAGAGTTATTTCAATCAACTAGATGCCACAGGTTACTAATCATACTACCTACATATTCTATTATGACAGCATTATTTTTCACTATTCTCTAAATTAAAGAATAATGAAGACTCTAGATTACTCAAAGCTTGGTCCATGGACAATTCACATCAGAACCATGTGTACTTTATTCACTTATTCAATCATTATTGTTTCACTCATTCATTCATGAACTATTTAGTAGGTATTTATTATGTACCAAATACTCTAATGTTCTAAGGCTGCAGTGGTATAAAAGGAAGTCCCTTCTTTTGCTATTAGAGATGAGAATTATTAAAAACGTAGTTATCCTTGATCCCATCACAGAACTACCAAATTAGAATATCTGATGATTGGACCACTTTGAACTTTTGCCCTAGAATTATTAATAGCAAGAAGAGCTTTTCATAGTTAATCATTTCTGCAATCAGTATAATTTCATTACAACTTTAAAAATGTATATTTTTCACCATCTCTTTCCCAGAAACAACATATTTGAAATAAACAAGTTATCTTTACTTATTTACAAGTACATGCACACACAAACACACAGACAAACCTCCAATTTTCTCATTAACTTTGGGAGAAGACATGGACTGGAAGCGTACCTAAAACATTTTTATTTGGGAAGATTTCTGTTGGTATAACTTGAACTCCTCACTTGACTTATTCAAGCCTGTCCAATTGTTCTGATTTTCACCTTTGATTCTTTTTCTATTCTATTCTATTCTATTCTCTCTACCATCTTTAAAAAAAAACATTTAATAATATATATTGACTATGAATAGTTTCATTTGCTTCATCAATGGCTTTCATATTTTTCAGATTATAAATTTAGTTCTAATTTTAGTGTTTTCTTAAAGTGATACTATCTATCTTACTCTTTTGACCACTTTTAAATAAGATTTAAACCCTGACTTATTTTATGTTTTTTAACTGGATAATTCTTCTCCATAGCTTTTCTAATTATTCTTTCAGTAGTACCATTTTGGGGGCCAGAAGGGGATAAGTATCTTAACCACATTTTTTTTAATGTGTCACCTGGTTATGTTGGAAGGCCTAGGCCCCACATCACCAATAAAGTTAGCAAAGTCACTGCCCCAAAGATAAAATGAGACTAATTTGGTTTGTCAGCCAACACACCCCAAGAGATTTGGGAGCCCAGCCAACCTGAACTTGGAAGCAATGATGAAGTTATCTACTGCCTGAGACTCTTTTTGTTCTGATTCAGTGCAAAAAGAATGGCAAAGTGATACTCATCTAGTTTCTGTGAGGCCTAGATTTCATCTCCTGAGTATTGTACCATAAACCAGACTACAAATACAACAGGAAATAATCTAGACTGAGGCACTACCTCTCCAACAGAAAATATTTTAGGGCATTAAATGATGTTAGTTATACAGTGGTATTTCTGCAACTGTAGGTGAGAGAAAGCTACAAATACTTTTCTAAGTGTAATTCCAATGTCTTCATTTTGTTGCATTTCATGACCCAATACTCTTGTGATTTTGCTGAGGTTCATTTAAAAGAACAGAGTTGAGATTTTAACTATTTAGTTGGATGCTTTTATTTGAAAAAAAAAATTGTTATCAATTACCATGAAATACTTCCCCAAATAGCATATTCAGGATGTTCTTAATTAACTTCAGAGTAGTTATGAGCTACTAGCAATTTCTCAGTGTCAGTATCAAATACAGTGATTTTCATGGCATTATTTCATACATGGAAATTTCCACAGAAAAAGTTAATCATGTAGCAATTAAAAGAATTGTGAAACTCAAACTTCAATCTGTACAAGAAAATAGGTAAGCATGACAAAAATGAACAAGATACTAATATATGGATAATAATAAACCACACTTTTAATAGCTTCACTGAATTTGGCATCTTTAACTAAGATAGTGTATGTATACTGTATAAAACTTATTTATAGCTCTATAATGTTATATGGCCTAACTTTCATGTTTTTAGTCATTGTATTTGAAGACTTATTTTAGAAGTTTGTGGAAATTAAAAGAATGTACCTACTGTGATACTATTTTAAAGACACTTAGAAGATTATTTCTATTTTGAAAGATTTTCTGACAAATAAATCTTCTGTATATTACACACGATACCATAGTTTGTTTAATATTTAAGTCTTCCTTTGAAGCCAAGAAAAGACAATGAAATACTTAGATTCTTAGTTCTAATTTCTCCTCACATTTATTTCTGTCATTTTGCTGCTTGGCAGCTGCAAACCTAGCTCTCACCTCTAGGTGAGCAGGCAAGCAGACAAGCAAGCATCTCTTTCCTGAACTAATGGCCATGCAGCTCCTTGGATTAATTGGCAAGTCAATGGTGCAGCCTGTATGTTGTTTCCCCAGGAGACCTGGTACTTCACATGAGCAATTTTTTGAATTCATTTTGGCCTTAACTTTGCTCCTAAATGTTAACCCTTTTTAGGTCACTTGTATTCCGATGGATGGCAATATTAAGTATATGGCTTTTATGGTATAGAAATATATTTTTCAAAAAGACAAGAGATGTGGGAAAGATAACCGATTTATTACAAAGTAAAAGGCCTTTTAAGAATATTTCTTTTTAAAAATCAGCTTTTGTTTTAACTATGTACAGAAAGGGCTTTTTAAAAATCTTACAATAAACATTTTTTGATAACTTTGTGGATAGTCTTTTTGAAATTATTTTTGAATACTTAATTCCCTTATACTTAATTCATCCTTAGGCAGAATAGATTGAAAGTTGGAAGTTTTAGTTCTAACTTGAACACAAACTTTCTAAATGACCTTGGAAATAGAAAATGAACACGCTCTCTTCTGTGTAAAATTAACAATTTGGATAAGGTAAGGTCTTTTCCAATTTTAAATTCTGGATATATTTTTTAAATTCAGCCAATAATTCCAAACTTATTCTCTAGAGATAGAAACAAACCCCCAAATATTTCTAATTCATTTTTATGTTTCACAAGAATAATTTCTTCTACGCTCAGCAGTTCTGCTTTATTTTATATTCAGTCACCACCAGAATTGATTGTTATAGAAGTAAATTTAACAAGACTTGATGCTGCGTAGAAAATATTCTCTTCAAATGACCCCGTGCTCCAGACCAGCACTATCCGATGGAAATATAGATTTAGTCACATAAGTAATTTAAATTTTCTAATCAGAAATGAATAAAATTAATTTTAATAATATATTTTAAACCAATACATAAAAAATATTTTCATTACAGCATGTAGTTAATATTTTACAATTTATTAATGGTATGTTTTACATTTTTTTTCTTGTGTATTTAACATTCTACATCTGAATTCAGGCACTAAATTTTTATTAAAATTACTTGATCAGTATTTTGATTTCATAAAATTTACAACAGGAAGAGTAGATTCACACCTAAAAGTTTTTTCACGCATACTTAAAGCGTTTTTAATTAATTTTGAATTTAAATTAAAATAAATTTAAATTTAATTTAAGACCTGAGTTCCTTAGTGGCATTAATGACATTTAAAGTACTCAGTAATCACAGGTAGCAAGTGATACCATATTGCACAGCTTATATCTAGACATTGGCCCACTTCTCACTAGAAATTAAACTTGAAATTTTCAGGAACTTCTTGTTTAATAAGAAAAAGTTCTATAGAGGCTAAAAGAGACTTTTCTATTAAATTTATGAAACTTAGTGATATGTTAAGATTTTTTTGCCAAAACATTTTTTTGTTAACTCTAGCTCTTCTCTACAAATACCTATTGTCTGAATGAAATAATTGTTATAACTCTAGGTTCCTGTTTTTGAGGTAATTCAAAACACCCAGTCTCTTTCTTAAGAAAAACTCTAAACCAATAGGTAATCCTTGCATAATAGTTTTCTATTTTTGCTGAGATCTTATGACTTTGTAGGATAAAGCATTGCACAATCTTGTCCAAATCCAAGTATTTAAATACAATAGAGTATCAAGTTCTTAAGTGTATATACTACAAATGATCTTTATAAAGTTCAAGTTTTCTAAGCTATAAGTGAAAATTATTAAAAGGGAGGAAAGATTTTCTTTAACTTTGAATATGGTATCTAAAGGAGAAAAAAAGTCTGTTCATTGTGAGAAAGCTAGACATCAAATTTTAGAGCTGAAAGAAAATTAAAGGTCACATAGTCTAAAATGCAAATAAGGGTACTGAGCCCCAGAAAAGCCAAGTGATTTGTCATGATCACCAGCTTTTTTATAGCAGATACACACTTTCTGATATCCTACTTAGTACTTTTCCCAAAATTTATGCAGTCACATGTTCATAAATGTAAGAATGTAATATTGTTAAGTACTTAATTCCCAAAGGCTGCTGGCCAAGTATGTAGAACAATAGAAGAATTTACTTCTGATTCTCACATATTAAAAAACAACCCTACATTTTAGCAATAATAATGTTTATTCTGTACTTTTATCCTCTCCAAATGCAGGAGAACTGCTTAGGACCCGATACAAAGGTAGAAAATACAAAGTAATAATCTCATAAAATTTACTATAAAATTTTTAAAAACAGAAAAACTATTGCAAATAATGTCCTCTTTAAAAATGTGAATGGTAAAGATCAAGATATTTAATTATCGTGTAAACACCCTCAGAGTACAGAGTAGCTTGTTTTAACTACTAATTGAAATGAAAATATATCAGTTTTCATTACCAGATACATTATATTTTGCCTATAAATAACAACCGAACTAAAAATTCTGAATCATGTACATTTGTTTTTTAATGTATGTAAATGAATACTAGCAAAGTAAAATTCAGAAATTTATGTTAAAAATTTAGATTTTTTTAGACCAGCTTGCTGATTGATATTAAATTAACCCCTAAATATTGTCAAATTTGTTAAGAACACATATTTCAAAATGACCAAAGCTAATATCAGTTTTAAAAGTAAATCAAAAATTACTACCTAAAATGTTGATAATTATGGAAGCTGAATGATGAGTACATGGCAATTCATTTACTTCTTTTCTCTAATTTTGTACATACTGTTTAACATTTCATAATAAAAAGTTTAAAAAATATTTTTGAAAAGATGCCTATTTCTTAAGATGATGGACTTGTTGTACTCAAAGTCTTTGTAGAGATGTGGTTAAAAAGAACTACCAATAATTTTTAAAAATATTCTAAATATTTGATGTACACATTATAAGTTAAGATTACCATAGAATATTATTGGATATATGGGTTTAGGAGAAAGCTCAGAAATGGGAAGAACCAGGATGGATCTATGCCCCTAACAGTAGGAGCTCTTGGGCTTTACCATAGTGGTCAATCTTACATTAATGTAGTTTAACCTTAATTTTTTCAGTCTCAAATTAATAATTTAGACTCTTGAATTTAGAAAAATAATCGACTTTTCATAGAGTCAGTCAATGGACTAGCTCATTCTAGGTCAATTGCCCATTTCTGCTCCAATCAGCTGAGGCCTGAGGAATGAGGCTGTAATATCATAATTAGGACCATCTTCTTCTGGGCAGTAGATAGAACAAGTTCCTCCTGAGAAGTCAGAGATGGAAATAAAATTATGGATGTTTCAATTCTATGTTTTTCCCATTAGTATTGTACTATCCTCCATGTTTCTGCCGGCTTCAATGTGCTTGTTTTTTCACCAAAAGATATGTAGTCCATGAGTATATATATTCCAGAAATTAAATCACCCCATTCTTGTTTGGTGCTTGTTCTTGATTGGAATTTGCATTTTACCAGCATACGTCTATCACTTTCATTTTATTTTAGTATTGCACTGACATATTGCAGTCTGTGTTTCTCCACACCACTCCAACATGGGAGTGAGGAAAAGGTAAAAAAAAATCTATAACAAAGTGGCCTTTTAGTTGCTGCAGATATTTAGTGACATAGAAATTTTAGAGTACTAGGGAAGACTATAATTTTTCTGGGCTTTCTTTTAGTATTCTTGAGTTAGGTAGTATTATTTTAAGCTTCACCCTCATTTGATGGAGTTCAAAGATGAGAAACAGACAATATCTTCCCAACAAATTTACCCTTACATTTCACTAGCCAGACCAAGGTCACAATCCCATGCCTGAGATTAAGGTATCTCTGTTCACTATTTAGTCAACATGAACATTTGGTCACAAAGTAAGGAAGTAGAAAATAAGCTTTCATATAGACTTGAAACAGTGTCTGTTACTCCACCCCTTTCTTGTAAAGAAGACATTAAAATTTGGATGAAATTGACTTTACCCCAGTGTTCCTTGTTTAGTGAAAGACAGGGTCCCCATTCACCTCTTTGCATGGTGATTAACTCAATAACCTAGGCTTAAGCCATTTGGTATGTTGCATTTCTCAGGCCACAGAAATGCTTTCAGGACAGAGTGATCAAAACTAAGTTGACAACTTTTCTTGAATCTTTTAGAGTACAGAAGCCCTCTCTTTTCCCAGAATGTGCCTTATGCAGAGAAATTATTTGACCAATCCCCTTTTGTATTACAGCTAGTTTGTTTCAGGGTTTCTGATAATTGTTAGTACTAAATAATATATGATTTTGATTTGTTATTCATTCTTAAATAATAAGGTCATATAAAAGAGACATTTGTATTTATGACAGAAACCCTGGAAAATCTATTGTAAATATTTTTAAGTCCATCTTTTTATTAAGGAGAAATTAAAAAAATATATTGGTAATGAGTTATATCTTTTTTAATGCAATTTAGTTAATATGAAAGCAGAGCCTCAGCTTTAGGATTTTTCAAAGAGAGATGTTATATATTTTTTGTTAGTAATTTTGTGGTAGTATTTTTATAAGATTTTTTACTGTGTATATATTATAAACATGTTGGTTTTACGTACAATCAAAAAAATTAAAAATTCTTTTCTCTGAAGTTTATATGAACAATGTAATTTGAACATAGTACATATTGAATATTTAATTTAAACTTGCTTCATATAACTATGGAAACAATAGAAATGGGATTCCATCTCTTCATGTTATAAAATTCTCAATAATCCATTCCTAGAAATGTTGCGGGAGGTAAGGAATCTCTTCTACCACCTACTTTGGAGGTCTGTGGCTTGATCTTCTCACCCTCCCCACTGCATTACTGCTCCTGTTATTTTCTACTCGCTTTGAGAGTACCAAACTTGCTCTGCTTGACTAGGCCCAGTGTTCCAGGGCCACTTAGTGCCCATGTGGGGTTTCTTTGTTTGTATTGTGAAGCATTTATATAAGGGAGTTGTTCCACAATTATTTATTACAAATATACTCGAGATGATCCAAAATACATCTCCACTTGTCATATCGACCTATAAGTCCTGATCCCTTGTGCCCAAATCCACAGACACACAAACAGAGAAACACCTTTCTTATAACTGAGTGTAAGGTACAACTTAAAAAATTTATGCCTGGACAAATTCATTTTCCTGGGTGGAAAAATATGAGAAAATTCTGGCTGGCTTGCTTTTGTAAGGAGTCGCAGAATCCAGAGTAGATGGTACTTGGTTAAGCAATAATATAATCTTTGATCCTCTAGCTCTGGCCTTTCACTGATTACCGATCTGCTTATCATTCTGTTGGGAGATTGACCTTATTCACTGCATCTGAACACTTTGAGAAAACCAAAACATAAGGTTGAGAATTTTTTGTAATGTGGACTTTCTGTTAATTATTTTATATAAATTTCTATATTATTGTTAGAAATATTTAATTCTCCTTTAAAAAGAAAAATAATTCTCACATAAATTCATAAACTTTATATCATTGTTTTCAAATATGTTTTACATAAGACAAATTGTATGTGAGTATTTTTATATGAATGTTTTTAATGTTTTTAATTGAGTCCTTTTAATATTTTCTTAAAATGTAATGGACAGACATATGTGAAGACTATGTTTAATGAACTAGGATCACCCTGCTGAGGCTTCACCATCAGTACATGCCTGTGCTAGGCCAGGTTTCATTCCTAGTTTATTTCAATTAAGTCTGTAATGTAATTACATGGCACAGGAAGGATCTGTTGATGTTATGAATTTGATTTTTAATAAGATTACTCTAAACTATAATGTTCCTTTATAACTTTGAAAATTCCTTTTAGGTTATTATCTTTTTATGAACTATTAGGGAAGTCCTATTTACACTATCATTGAGAATGATTTCCTTTAAGGTGGATTACAGTGGTGAAGGTACTAGAATCAATTATTGATTGATTAACTAAACACCCTTTCTTAATACACCTGGGACTTTTTTTTTTTTGCTAAAGATAATTTCAAAATATTCATGGAGAGAAGTTCTCATTTAGTGTAAAAACTCCTCATTATTTACATTTTTATATATACCTTTTTTTAAATTTTTTTATCCTACTTTCTCTATTCCCACACAGATTTTCTTTGTCTTTCCCTCAAATTTCTAGGATCTCTATTGGGAAATAAGGTTTCAAGTGATGGCAGCCTTTAATATTCAAGTTGTTAATGACTACTTGGCTTTTTAGTTTTGAGACATTATTTTCCTGCAACAATTGCAGGGTTGGTGGTTCTGTGTACGATAACCATGGCAGTATCCTTCTTTAGTTGATACCTCCATTGTTAATATTCTTACTAGCACTGAGGAGAAAACTGTAAAAGTTAGCCATTTCAGTGACATGTGTTGTCAAAGAGAAATACCCACAATAATTTTATAATACTTGTAATATTCACTGTTGTTGTAAATGTTGAAGGATACATATAATACTTCCATTAATTTATTCATTATCACTGATCAACATATTCTTTCTAGAACATTTTAAAAAATAAGAACAAACAAAAACAAAAAGCAAACCCTTTTTTTAATCTGGCTTTGTGTGATGTATATATATGTATGTATGGATTTTGGATTACATTAAAACTTAAAAGCAATATTTGCAAGAATTGCTAATTCAGTTCAAACTTAATGACCACTAAATTGAACATATTCTTATAGCCTAAATAAACAGGATAAATTGATAACAATGGGTGTGATTTTAGTTTACTTAAAACATACTGAAACAAAAATGAAATGATTTTCAATTTAGGAATTTTCATTCTATATCCACAGCCTAGAAAGATATGATTTTATTTTTATCCATTTTAGGTTAAGATTTAATTCTTCATGAAAAAAAGATATTTTTATTTTTTTGGTAGAAAAATTACTAACTCAATTTTTTTCATTTCCCCTAATTTAAAAATCCAATCTTCTAAATATAAACAGTACTCCAAAGAGAAAGAGTAGCATCTATACATACTAATATCAAATACAATATGAATGATAAGCTGATTTATGAAGATTATGTTTATTCAATAATGAGCTTACCTTATTCTCATTTTCTTTTACTTAATCTACTGTCAAGATATAATGGAATTTAATTAATTAAAGCATTTCTATGGCTACTGATAACATATTAAAAAGAAAATTGTTTTTTTCTATATTAAAATCTTAGAAACCTAAAATAGGAAATATAATTGGAACAATTTTTGATGTAATTTATTTGCTAAGTTTTTACCTCAACACTAATGTTTAGAAAATAGACTTAAATTCTCTTGTGTTAAATAAAAATACTTAACATGTATTTAGTCACTATGACTTCTTTTAGCTTGACAACTTAAATTGGCCCCATATTGCCTCGCCAAGAAGACCCTTTATTGCGATCTCTGGCATTAGAACTCTCTGCAGTCTTTATCTTGGATCTATGAGACTGGAAGCTGGCACAATATGAGACCTATGATCAGTTAAATACCAACAAGCTGTATTCACCAGGAATCAAGCTGAGACTTAGTAGCTTGCTATACTTTTGAAATTAATAGCCATCTTGACAAGAGTTTTTTATCTTTTTCTTTATTTTGATTGATTAATGTTTATCGCCTCTCTAGAGAAATATGTAACTCTGTCCAGAATAATAGACTGAATCACTAAATTTTAGCCTTTTAGTCCTCAAGGCCCCATCCTGGCTTCTAAAATGAGTTGAACAGTTAAAACTGTTTATTTTTTTTTTCAATATGTAGTTCACATATAGCACCATGCTGATTCTGTTCTTATATGAACCAATGATCTAATCATTGCTTAAATTTGTTAAACATGTAAAATTAAAATGACATAATTTCTTAATCCACATTGAGCTAGGGTAGGTAGGAGGAAGAATTTCTCCTTGTGCACTGAGTTGCCTCTGTAAATCTTAGTCCTGAAGGTACATTTTGAAATGTCATTTGCCGAGTCTTGGAGTTTTGTAATGTCAATGAATAATATTTTATTTGGAAGAAAAATGCATTTGTGAAATGTTATTTTTTTTATTAGAACTTTTACATGTGTTAGTTATTTGGGACCTTATAGTCATGAACTCATAATTACATTTTCTTTTCTAGAAGAGAGAAAGCCCCTATTAGCCAAGGTCAATTCTCTTAAGAGGGGTCAGCTGTGAGCTGTTAGCTGCCAACACTTACAGTGGCTGGTACATGGATACATCCATGTGGTAAAGAGAATCTGTGTAGAGCATCACAGAGTCTGTCAGAAAGGATATAATAAGTATTTTTAAAATCATGAAATGTCATATAAGGTAGATCTCAAAAAATCTCTAAATTAATGAGGGCTACTTTTCAAAATTTGAATAGTTTTAAAATAAACCTAAACATGCTATTCTATGTAATGAATAATTATTAATCATTAATCTAGTATATTGTACTTCATTAATGTAAAAATAAAGTTTAGATAAGTGAATAAAAAAATCTTAAATATTTTTATAGTTGGCTGTGATAATATTACTCTTTAAAATTATATTCTGGAAGGAATAGTTGATTCACTTGAAGTGTCTGTTGGCAATAAAGATAAAAAAGACCTGGTATTATTATACTATAAATGTTATGTTTGCAGGCATTCATTTATTTAGTAAATATTTATTGAGAACACACTATGTACCAGAAATTATGCTAAAGATATAATGAAAAAAAGTTTAGTCAAGGAACTAAGGTGTGATCAAATGATCATAAAAATATAAATTTACAAACTTTAGGTTGAATGCTGCAGAAGAAAAGTTTGTGGAAGTATAATAGCATATTAATTTTGGAGTTTAGGGATGGTTTCCCTGAGAAAATTGTGTTTGAGGGGAATTCTGAAAGATGACAGGTATCAAAGATGATGGTGTACTCCAAGCAAATTGGACAGGATATTCAGAAAATAAAAGATAGACAGGAAAATGGTGGTGCTTTTAAGGAACTGAACAAAGTCCAGGGTCACAAAAGATTTAGGAATGTTGAGGAAGTGGATTAAAATGATAATTGAGAGATAAACATAGACCAACTGATGAAGAATCTTATAGACCATAGTAAAATTTGGATGATTTGGCAAATCGTTAATGATCTTTAAACAGAAAAATAACATTAATGAATTTTCATTTTTAAATATCTTTCTGCTTTCTGTGGGGTGAGACAGAAGTAGATACTGATAGGACTGTAAGGAGATTCTTACAGTTCGATGAGTGAGAGATTGAGAGTTTAGACAAACGAGGGCTAAAATGGTAAGGATAAAGTGATCACTTACTTGTGGAGGGTAATAGGCAAGGGCAAAGATAAATCTTCCATTTCTACTTTTTCTGCTGGATATTTGCTTATTCTCAATAGGAGTGTTTTCCTCTGCTCCATAGGCCTGGTTTTCTCACACTGTTGTCTTGATTGCAGTCATGGCTAGGAGTTAGCAGAGGGAAAACGGACGTACAGTGCTGCCTTCAAAGTTCTAAAATAGAGATGCAGAAATTTTTTTCACTTTTAGTAAATCTGGTGATTGTTTTATCTCTACACTTTTCTAATAATTGTTTTCAATATACCAACAGTTAATTCTGAATTTTTGGGTTCAGGAAACCCATTCAGAAGTCACATTTAATTGATTCCTTTAAATTACCTGAGTGATTATGGCTGGAGCAATCTCTTCTTGTAGTTTGTTTTATTGCTTCCTCATTCTATATCAGGTAATCCCAATCCCAAATATCTAGCATGAAGCTAAGCTTGCTTACATATTCTTCAATATCTTATAGGTCGGACAAGTTAGAAGTGTGTGGAGCAGAACTAAAAAGGATGCGTAAGCATATACTTAAGGGAAAGTATTGGATCCTTTGTCTGATCTGTTAGGCCACTCACTGATAGTCACTAAGAGAACAAAGACTTGATAAAAACCACTGAGTGGATGGCATAAATTTACTTTTGGACAGTCGAGTCTTTGGTAGAGCTTTCAAGTGGAGATGTCGAGTAGACCTCTGTTAGTGAAGTTCTCTATTTCAATTACATGATTTGATTTAATATTGTGAATTTCAGAATCATCAGCATAGGGAGTGTAATGGATTAGGTCACCATATAATTTATTGCCCAAGCCAGGACACTTTTGAAAGTAAAAGGGGTGTTAGTAACATTCATACTGAAACAACTGGCAAATGAGAACTATAGTCACTCCAGGAAAGAAAGAGACCTTGCTGTTGGATTAAATTATTGCTATTTTCTTCACAGAGATTTCATTCATGGAGATTGGTGTTGTTTTGAATTAACATTGCTGTATGTAAGTCATGGTCACAATCCATTAAGTAGGAAAGAAACCCAACATCATTGCTTTAAACTGAAATGAAAATCCCTTCTTTTTGGGTCAGAAAAAAATTGGCATAATGTTATTGTTTAAATATTTTTCTTCAATTTTTTACTTTTGTGTAATTATAACCAAGAAAATGAAATTATTTTGAGATGAGATATATCATTTTTTATGACTTCTCAGCACTCTTTGGCCATCCTTTCTGTCCTTGCTTTTTATACATTCATTCCCAGGCTCTCTTCTAACTATGTGATAGTTTGGACTAAAGCAGAAATCTGTTAGAGACTGTCATGAAGCTTGTTGCTATCAAGGTAAAAAATGACAGTTGCGGCTAATACTGTCCTTCCCCCTTGTTCATCTTTGAATGTAGAAAAAATGTCTGAGCTATAGTGGCAGTTTTGAATTCTTAAAGGAAAGCTCAAAAAATAAATATACTAGACCCAAATTATTTAGCTGATTAGATAGTATTCAGAGTTAGCAGAGTTTTTTTTCCCCTATGTGAGACATATTAACTCCTCTTATTTAAGAAACTGTTTATCAGTTTTTCTACATGTTTGCAGCAAAAAAGCATTCAAAAATAATTCAGAGCCCCAAGAGGTGATTATTAAGCAACTATCCAAGAAACTTTCTTTCAGAGAAGTTTTTCAGCATGGTCACTACGCTCATTATCACAAATTTTAAGTTTCTACACAATAATACTTTACCAGTGAGGGATAACTTGTGTCCAAAAAAAGTCAGTTAGGTAAAATGGATGTAGAATCATGCTTTTGTAAGAGTAGTGACATGACTGGGGCAAATTTGTCTACTAATTAGTCAGGAGTTCCCTGGGTGCTTCTCAGTGGTTCACATCTGCCCAGATTTGGCACCATCAGGTGGTGTTTTCTGTTCTGGTTTAAATATTAACGGAGGCTATTAGTGGTTCTGCAGGGTTGATTTATAAAATGAAACAAGGTGCCTATTTTGTTGTCCCAATTCAGATTGGGTAGAGAGGAGATTGCAGATGCAGTGGTCTACTTTCTACACCCTTACTTCCCAAGAAGAGGTTCCCAGCCCTCCTTGTCATGCTGAAGGCTTACTTTTTTCTGCCCATATCCCTCACCTAGTCAGAAAATTCAAAATTTAGGCTTCATATATTTGGGATTGTATACTTGAATGGAAGATGAGAACAAAGACCCAATCCAACTATATCTAAAATCACCTTTTTAAGGAACTTTGTAGGGGGTTTCATCATACAGTAGCCCTCCCTTAACCATGGAAAATACCTTCCAAGATTTCCAGTGGGATGCCAGAAACCATGGATAGTACTAAACCCTCTATATACACTACGGTTTTTTTCCTACATGTAAAAAATTATGATAAACTTCAATTTATAAATTCATCCCAATAAGAGATTAACAATAACTGGTAATAAAATCAAACAATTATAACAATATACTATAATGAATATTATGTTAATTTGGCATTATTAAGTAAAATAGGTTTAGTTGAACATGAGCATTATGTTACCACATCAGTCAATCTGATAACCTGAACAACTACTAAGTGACTAATGGGCATGTAGTATACACAGCTGGAGATGAGGAACAAAAGGGTGATTCATGTCCTGGTCAGGAGAGAGAAGGACAGCAAGAGATTTCATTGCTCTACTCTGAGTGGCATGTAATTTAAAACTTAGGAATTGTTCATTTCTAGAATTTTCCATTTAATATTTTTGAACTGCAGTTGACTACATGTAACTGAAACCATGGAAAGCAAAACATGGATGGTGGGAAAACTACTCTACTGCATAGCTATACCTCAAAACTTGTGTTCTTTAGAGCAATAACAGCTACTCAGAGAAAAGTCTGTCCTCCTGAAAGATAAGAGGTATACAGCACTCGCCTATACAAACAGTGTATTGACTCATATCAGAGGTACTGAAGCTTGTGGAATAGCAGTAAATTTACCAACCAAGAACATTCTCTTGGCCATATATGCCTTTTTGTGCAGGCGAGATTATGGACCCTTTAGTGGTGCCTTAGCCTTAACTGTCTTAGGTTTTTTTCCTAAGAAATCTATTAAGCCAAATCTTGGTTTCATTGCCTACTACAATATTTTCTAAATTGGATTATCTAGTCATATGCTTAGATAAATTTGGAAAAGATAAGCATTATTTTTTTTCTTTTACCTGTAAACCTTCTAAGAACTGTCATTCCTGAACATTTGAGGTTGGTAGAGAATTTCTGAAACTTATTTGATCACCAAACTCTTTTCTACTAGGGAATATGGTCAGACTAATTAAATAGGCATGGTCTTTGTCAAATTCACGTGATCAATTTGAAGGTGCATTTTTATTCTGGACATGAGCTTTTACTGTTTGCATTCTGACATATCTTATTTGTGCTTCCTTTCTAAGTAGTAGGTGTTTACTACCATTTTTATATCTGAGGACTAATGTCGGAGTGATCTCATGATATAAACTGCATTATGAGAGTTTATAATATGAACTGTTTTTTTCAGTTAGAGGAGTCTGGAGCAGCAATCAGCAGACTCGGGTTACATGTGCAATATGGTATACTATACGATTGAAAATGAAAAAAGTCAATAATGAGTTTTAGAGCTTGGAGATACTTTAATATCTCTTTTACTCTTATTTTACAAATGAGAAAATTAGTGCTCAGGAAAGTACAGTGGCCTACTCCCAGTTAGCGGTAATTAGTGCAAGAACCAGAATTAAAATCTTTACCAAATTATTGTTTCCACTATACTATGGTTTCCAACAGTCCTTGGAATACAGTAATGACTTAATAAATGTTTCTTAAATAAATAAATGGTTAAATTAATATAACTAATTGCATGTTTTCTCTGAAGTTTCCTTTCTTTATCTCCCTTCAGAATTTATAGAATCTTTTATAGCTTATTCTTTTAAGCCTTAATACTTCTAATAGAAAGTCAATTAATTTATCTGTAAACTTTCTTTTTAAGAATCATGAAAATCAGTAATTTTTTCAAAATTTTTTTTGGTTTTCCATAAAAAAAAATGAGGAAAAACCAGAGTGACACAGATGCTTGAAAACAAAGATAAAAGTAAGACTTATAAGTTATTCCTTGAAAAAGATTTCCCTTTCATTCTTCACATCATTTCCTGCCAACTAATGCCAAAAGTAGCTTTCCTCACTCATAGATGGATTATGATAACCAAATATGTCCATAGTCAACATTTTTTTGTGTTTTTAATTTGTGAAGTAGAAGAGATCTCTAAACCAGTGAGCTTACACTACCCATTATGGTCTTTCATTACATTTTCTGGGAACATGTAGCATACTCTAACTTTTGTTTTATATTATATTTGAGACCATGACATGGATTCAATTAAAATTCCCCAAATCCCACATTTTATAGCAGCCATTCACCCAAATCTGAATTGGGGATACAGATGTATGAATATGCAGGCATATTGTATATTTATATATCAAACAGACATATAATGAAAATTACAAATATTAATAAACAAAGCTACATCGACACATACATAGTGATCTTTGTATATATTTAAAGGATATAAGACTTTGAATTGTGTTACTCTCAAGTTGATATAAGGGAGGAGGGAAAAGCTGAGACACACTCTTTAATAATCTGCTTCTGTGGATAGTGGGGAAACATTCTGGAAGAATAAAATGAGTACTTTTAATTCTTTTCATATGAAATATAGTGTAAATCTGATTTTTTTTTCTTTACAAATAGTTTCCCTTTCTCCTAGCTGCTTCATATTCATTTGTGTCATATGCTATGCCTCACCCTTGGGTTCTGATTACTGAAATTTATAGGTCATCTCATTTTTCTAAATAATTTAATTTCTCTTTATGACCTACTGTTTTAAATGTAGGAGTACATTTTTTTCAGCTTTTTCCTAGTGCTGGTTTTTTATTTACATTTTTAATGTTAAATGTGGTGTTCTTTTTGATAAAAAAGGGAAAAAATCTTCATGAATTACATAAAATACCCTAAATCAACAGTATGATCTTATAAACAGAGAAAAAGATGGCTGGAATGATATAATTTAGTGTGGCTCAAAAATTTTCTGCCTTAAAACAGCTATTGTTTTGTTTATTTTGGTGTGTGTCTATATATGTGTATGTGTGTGCGCATGAGTGTGCACATGCATACACACATGCTTCAGTTAGTCATTAGAAGCATTTTTTTCTTCATGTGGTTTTCTTTTAAAAATGGAAAACTTTAAGAGAAAGTAAAAAGTTAAGTCCTTGATTCTGTAGTGTCAGTGAATTTATTTGACATTTTTCTCAATTGATGAATATGGAAATATTGAATTTAGAGACACCAAGAAAGATTTTTTTCAACATCAGATCATAAATAGAATAACCATGGAATTGGGGAGAATAAAGCTATACTTAATAGTCTCAATTTGTATTTATGGGGCCGTTACCAAAAATCTTGAAAACCTATTAATAGTAGAAAATAGTCTGTACACATATGGATGTGTATGAGGTAGAGGCTTTATGACTTAATTGTTAGAAATATATTAATTTAATAGATGAAAAGTCAATAGCACTCAAACTACCATTTAAACCAAACATATTTTATTCTGATATTCCACATTTGATGCACTTGATGCTCAATAGGTTGAATCAGAAATGATTTTCAAAATGAGTTGACAGTGGTCAGATTTCTTTTATAATCAGGTGCCAAGATGATTATGCACACATCACATTTATGGAGGCCTTCTTCTCAAGTAGTAATTTCTATAATGCTGGCTAAAAAAACTAGACAAGATGTGATTTTTGAGTACAGGTTCTCAAAAAATGTGCAAAGCAGGAATGTAATTGTAGGTTTTATTATTAACTCAAAGCCTGGCATCATTTCAGCATAAAAAATAACAGTTATGGGAACGAGGACCCCCTTTTTTAATCATAAAAGAGCTTGTGTATGGATATTCTGAGGGATTTTCCTGAGCCTTATTCTTAAACAGATTACACTATTCAAAGTCTCAAAGAATCAAAATCGTTCTCAGCTGGGGCAGTCAATGTGCAGTCTAAACATGTGACAGATGCAGAGAAAACTTCAAAGATGCCATTACAAATGCCTGTGGAGATATTTAAGGAGCCAGATGCTACTGTTTCATGTCTTCCGCAGCTCTGAATGTGTCCTGTGATCACCTTCCAAAGAGGAGGTGTGGTTCAATCTGGTGAGGAACAGAACGCCACCTAATCTTTTTGTTGTTGTTTGCATACACTGTATGGCTAGGGTGTGAGGGGCTGGGATCAGTGACTCTAACAGAGAAGACATGTATATGAATTTGCTATTTCTTTTACATGAAGGCACAACTGCAAGAAAAAAATATATGATGCATTCAGTGAAAGCTCTCCTATCTAAAAATCATGATTTATAGGTGCATATTACTACAGAAGAGCTTTTTTTTCCTTTAACTTTTGCCATTTATTTAGACACTAAAAGAGGTAATAAATATATTCATGATGGTTAATGTTTATTTCACATTTTGTTTTGGTGTTGAGAAATAAATTACTTGGGACATCATATTATTTAGTGCATGTTTCATTTTCATCACTATCACATTCTGTAGAGGAACTTAATATTGTGAGATCAAATGAAGCCCCAGGTAAATAAATACAAAGGTGGTGAGATTAAGCTAAAAATATAAAATCACCACCAGCTTTTATTTCATATAGATTTCTTTATTTTTACAGTTTTCTTTTCCATTATAGCTGTGTAAGCCTGTTTGTTTTATCTTGACTTTTAAGAACACTATTTTATAGGCTTATTATTCCAAATAGAATAAAGGGAAATAAAGACAACTTCTAGGAAACATGTAATATAGCAAATAAAACAAACTAAAAATTTTGAGTCACTGTGTAATGTGTGAGCATTTATTTTGCAATGAAAAAGTGATTCTGCCCAAGTATATTCTTGTTTTTATATGTAGGATGCACCCTAGTTTATCCTCTACTAAATCAAACCTATGGAGAAATTATTTTATTAATTTTCAAATTGAAATTTATGTCATATTATAAAAAACAAAACTCATATACATAATTATTTACATGAAAAAAGATGGCTATAAGTGGAAAATAAACAGCAAAGGATATTTTTCTTTCTAATGTAAACATCTGGCAGTAATCCTTGCTTACACAATTAATGGGCATTTAATTGGCAATGATCAGTTTATTGCTGCAATATGAAGTGAATGTTTCCCCAGGAACAAACAGCTGTTGCAAGAATTTCACAGTGATTTAGCAAACACCAGGTGATAGCTGTATCTAGAATGAAATGTTCTGTCTCTCAGCAAGTCACAGTGCATCGGTAAAAAAAAAAAAAAAAAAAGTTAAAAGTGTCATAGCTGAAGAGATCTAATTTTCGCTGACATTAAAATCTATCTAAAAAGCAAACTTCATAAAACAACAGGTTAATTACATTACATATTATCCATGCCTCAAACATAAAGAAAGAAATAATTTCTCCAAGTAGCAAATAGTAGGTTTGCATGACATTAATCTATTTAAAAGTAGCATTTTATGTCTTGTTTTAAAGCCATAATGGTTGATAAAACTTTTTCTATTCTAATATTTTATCCTTTTAAAAGTCTTAGAAATTTAATAGTCATGATTCTATTTTTTTGATTAAAAAGTTATTGAAGTCATTCAACAGTTACTGACAATTATATTTTTTCTTAATAGATTTTATTCAACTGTCTAAAATTAAATGTACCACTTTTTAACTTGCATTGCTTGTGAGCTTCTTTCTCATTAAGTTTTAAATAAAAAGTTTTTCATTTTTCATTACGTACTTTTATTACTAATTTAATAAAATGATAATAGCTATGCAAACTTTCTGTGACTACTCAGCTTTTGGCATAGATTAAATTATACATTTTAAATGTAGCACACTGGCAGACACTGTTATTTCATAAAGCTGACTTTCATTAGTGGAGAAAGTAATTTTGCTTCAGCAAAAAATGCTTTTATTTACTATAGTATTTAGTATTAGCTCATGCTCAAGTCTATGAACAATGAACTGAAATGAACAAAGCTTCAAGGGCCAATTTATAGAACAATGCTTTTATTTTTTCACGTATGCATTCTGCAATAATTCATCTCCATGACAAAAGCAGACAATCAATCATCCTATTGTGCCTTTCTCAATAAAATTACCATTCTTGATGTAACAAAAGAAAGCTGCCTAAGTAACAGGAACAGTTTTGCATGCTCAAATCAATAAATTGACCATATTTCAAAAAACCTTTACCCATTAATATGACAATGCAGTTTTATATTTAACTTACCTACATTAATATTAAATTATTGTTAAGTACCATTGTTTTTCTTTTTTCATTCAAGTAAACAATAATAAATAAGAAAGCATGTTAAAGGAATGCTTTCAAGTGTCTGACAAAATTTTGTAGCCTACATACAAGTGCTGATATGTTATCATAAGTATGTGTAAGTTGAAATACATCACATTTTGAAAATAAAATCTCTGTAAGTCCTGTATTATAAAATTATTTAAGAATGACAGGTTTAAGGTGATCCTGTAATATATAACACTGTTTCTAAAGATATATATGTTAAACATACAAACTTATGTGCGTATTTCAAAAAGTAAAATCTGTAAATATTATGTGAGTTGTAAATAAAACTTAGGTTTAAAAGTCAAATGCAATTTTCCATACCAGGAAAATGAAAGAATAACATAGATATAGATATTGGCTATGTATGCATTCTAAATAACTAGCTTTTTTATTTTCAACTAGAATAATAGATATTTATCATAAAAAAGTTAGTTTTTAGATATTTTATAGCTAATGTAGAGTTCAATACTGAGATATGTATTTCATTTTCATGTTTTTATATATTATACTATTTTTGTTTCTAAATTTTTCTCAGAGAGATTAAATGGAATTTCAGCAAAATTCTTAGATTAAAATATGAATAGTTTCTATATAACCTACCAGAACAACAGGATTAATTTAAGTTAATAACACTCATGTCATTAACCACTCCAAAATTTAGATGACTTTAGAACCTCTGAAGACTTTCTTTAATTGTATTTTCTTTTTTTCTGAATTAATGAGGCCAGGCCATAACATGTTTCAAGAAAATGAAATCCTTTGTTACAGAAATGCAAATGCAGTGACTTAGCCTCTAAGATACTATACAGTATAAATGACTGTGAGAATAATTTCAGCATAATATACAGGATATCATAATAATTCATAATTTGCAATAATTTATACATCAACTGTATTATTAAATTCTAAGTATTTTGTGCTCATATTAGTTGTTTATGAATTTACAGTAAGTCTGTAAGTTATGCCATGTCACAAAAATGGCATTTTGAATTTGATATTAAATATTTTATTGGATTTTTTAACCTTATAGTAATTAATCTGAAAAATTGCCATCAAAAAGTACTTTTATAACCAAAAGTTTATACAGTGAAAATTTTAGTGCATTCTATTGTAAATTAAATGATTTCATGGAAATATTATTAGATCATAAATGACTTTAAACAGTTGCTTCTCTTGTTTCCCTTTTTCCCCCCATGAATTAGTTAATTCACTTTGATTTAGTTCCTAGTCAGCATGATGTAATGAGTTATTTACTGAAGAAGATTTATTATGGATGATCAACTCTTACTAAGGAGTTTTGCTTACTTATATGTTACTTTTACTCAGTTCAAAGGAACCAGTTAGAGAAACTAGAAGTTTCTTTATGTCGGATGTTTCATTTTTGTCTTACCATCCTTAGCTATAGTTGCTGAAGAAAGGAAAAGCAGAAGATATAATTTAACAAGAAATCACAATGTTGTTTGTCATACCATGACAACAATATTGTTGAATTTTTTGAATTGTTACTTACCTTCATAGAGAATCTATGCCGAGGTTTGGTCTTCGCTCCCTTGTCTCAAGAAACTTAACAGTTCTACTACATGTAGCTCTGATAGCCTCTCTTCCCCACATTCCTTTCTCTCCTACTCCTATCTCTTTCTCTTCTTTGGCCTTTTTGTTCCCAAATACTGCCAGATCTATTAAAAAGTGTAATGAATAACATGCTCAGGATTTCATGTCAACCTTGACCTTGGAGGCAGAATACAGGGCTGAGGAAATTCTCATCAAGTGCATCTATGTTTCATTAATCCTGGGACTTTGCATAATTTTGTTTAAATTATATAAATATTACTACTGTTTGTGAAAGCCCTTGGTTTCTTTCTTTTATGGATGGTAATATTTCCAACAGTCCAAACTGAAGAAACTAAAGACACCTATGTGCCGGAGCCCGCCGGCTAAGATCGAACAGTTCCTGAGAGGGGGAGTGAGGACTGAGAAAAAAAAGAAAAAGAGGGACAAAGAGAGAGAGACAGAAGATAGAGTCAGGAGGGCTAACAGTAAATGCTGGGCCCAGAGTTTATTAAGCACAGCATATTTATACCCTTGAAAATGCATGGGAAGTTCTCTCACAACCTCTTTCATCCTGTTCTCTGTCTCCCATTCCCTGGGGGCAAAAAACGTTCAACTCTTTACATTAAGCCAAACTTCCTCCCTCTGCATAGAGCCCACCTACTCTGCTAACTTCTAGCTTGCAGGCAACTTTAACCCTGTCTGCAAGACAGGCAGCAGAAACGGCTCCCAACACCTATGTTTGCAGGTACGTAAACCTGAAATATTGATCAAAATTTGAAGATTTTTCTCTTCTTACTCTTTTAACAATCTATTCAGAGCACCAGAATGTTCTTGTTTTTGTTTTTTTGTTTTTGGAGGCTCAGTGACACAATCTTTCTCATGCCTGGTCTATCTAACCTTGGTAGTAAGAAATTTGTCTGAGACTAAGCTGTTTTGAAAAAACAACAACAAAAAACTTTGACAGAGAATATAAGTTGAAATCACCATTATTAGAGAGAAATCTAGGCTGAGCTTTTTGACAAGTCAGTTTACATCAATGAGATTACTATATTTCAGTGGTTCTCACACTTTACTTGCATCAGAATCATCTGGAGGGTATGTTAAAAAACAGTCTACTGGGCCCCACCTCCAGAGTTTCTGAGTCCATAACAAGATGAGTATCAGAAAATTTGCCTTTTAAACAAATTCCTAAGGTTTTCTGATTCTGTTGGTTTGGGGACAACATTTTGAGAACTGTGTTAAGCCAGAAGGTATTTTAAATTTTATGATTTCAAACTATAATATGGTAGATATATCAATTGGGCTTTTTAAAAAATATATAACTTAATGGTTTGCCAGAGTCTACATTTTATCATATAATAGGGACTGCATGCTGAATGTTTTTTATATGACAATTTTTTCTATCAGTTTTTTGTTTATAAAAAAGTTGAGAGACAGGTACAAAATTTCCCATATACTCCATACCCCCACACACGAATAGCCTCCCTCATTATCCATATCTTCCTCTAGAGTGGTACCTTTGTTACAACTGATGAATCTATATTACATCGTAATCACCCAAAGTCCAGAGTTTGTGTTAGGGTTCTCTCTTGGTGTTATACATTCTGTGGGTTTGGACAAATGTGTAATTACATATATCTATCATTATAATATAACACAGAGCAGTTTTACTGCCCTAAAAATCCTGTGTTCCACCAATTCATCCCTCCTCATCACTAGTGACCAATGATTTTTTTACTATCTCCATAGTTTTGTCTTTTTTAGAGACACATTTTTAACCATAATGTCATGTAGTTGGAATCATATAATATGATTCCTTTTCAAATTGGCTTCTTTCACTTAATAATATGAATTTAAGTTTCCTCCATGTTGTTTCATTACTTGATAGCTCATCTCTTTTTTGCATTGAAAAATATCCCATTGGGTATACCACAGTTTATCCAATTACATACTGAACGACATCTTGGCCATTTCCAAATTTGGCAATTATGAATAAAGCTGCTATAAATATCTAGGTACAGATATTTGTGTGTACTTAAGTTTTTAACTCCAAATACCAAGGAGCATTTTTGCTGTATCATTTGGTAAGAGTATGTTTAGTTTTATAAGAAACTACCAAGCTATCTTCCAAAGTAGCTGTACCATTCCACGTTTTCATCAGCAATGGATGCGAGTTCTTGTTTTATATCCTCGCCACCATTTAGTGTTTTAGTATTTGGAGTTTTGGCCATTCTAATAGGTATATAGCCGTACCACGTTGTTTTAATTTACATTTCCCTTATGACATATTGTGTGGAGCATCTTTTTATATGCTATTTCCTATCTGTTTCTCTTCTTGGGTGACTGTTACGGTTATTGGCCCATTTTTATTAGATTGTTTTTTTTTTTCATTGTTGAGTTTTAAAGGTTCTTTGTATATTTTGAATAATAGTCTTTTAATAAATGTGTCTTTTGCAAATATTTTCTCCAAGTCTGTGGCTTGTCTTCTCATTTTTTTGACTGAATATATTTTTGATTCATGAAGTTGGTACCTTAGGCTGATGTCACTAAAACCTAAAATTTTTACCTGATGGTGCTTTTAGTGACTAAAATTATCTATAAATCAGCGATGTCAATGATCTGACTAAAGAGAAATTTCTTTTCATACTTTTACTTTAGCAAAGTGCAGATTTCCAATATACTGACCCCACTACTTTTCTTCCTTAGAAGTAAACCTGCCTGCCTTCACTTGCTTTACTATCCAATGTAAGCTAGAGCCTATCACTCTAATCACTTTCTTGACAATTATGTCCCTTTCCATTTATGTTTGCTCTTCAGAATTCTAACTCTAAATCAATTTAGTTGTCCATCTTTACTGGGCTACTGAATGCTAATAGAACACACACACACACACACACACACACACACACACACACACACACACTGCAAACCACCATAGATTCATGATCTTCTACTTCAATGTTTCCTCATTGTTGTCTGGCAGTCCTCCTTTCTTCAGTTGTTCTCTTTTCCATATGGATATCTCAACTATATCTATTTTGAAACTTATCTTCTTTCAAACTTTTTAGTCAACTACATAATTCTTTACACTCTGCAAATGGTTGTAATTCTTGCTTTACAGAGGAGATTTTAGGAATAACATAAAAACACTTCTTGCCACCAAATCTACCCAAACCCCAATAAAGAGCTAGAACAAGACCCTTATTCCTAAAGCAAATTTCTCTTCAAGCTCTAAATGTTCATAAAAATATTATTTCATCTATTATTTCCTATTCCAACTTTTCCTGTCCACTTTTTTTTTTTATATATGTATTAGCATTAAAAAAAACATACTCAAGTCTTTTCTGGTTTTTTCATGTTTTCTCTCTAGGGACCAACCCCTCTCACCTTTCCCTGGCATACTTATTGAACAATATGCTTCTTCCCTCTGTCACTGCCCCTAATTTATTTACTTCTCAGCTTATGGCTGACAATTCTCTTCTACACTTAATTTTTTTCCTCCTTAGCTTCTCCTGCACTTTGACTTCTTTTTTTCACTTTATCCATTCTTTAAATACTCTTCTGGCTTCATAAAGCAAGATGATCTTATCTATATCCAATCATTGTTATACCTCCAAATACAACCTCCAGCACTGGTATTCTTCCTGAATTCAAACCCATATATCTAACAGGCAACGGGAAATCCTCTTCTAGAAGTCCTGCACTTACATCAGCATTATCCAAAACACTTATTTCTTCCCTGAAATGTACTTATCTTGTGAGCTTTTAATTCCATTAAAAAGCAGAATGATCTTGTATGTAATATTCTACTTGAACTTATCATTAGGTCTTATAGGGCCACCTTACTGCTGTGTGACAGCTTATGTCACACCACTGGATCTCTGTTTCTTCTCTATGAAATTATAGTGACAAAGTTATAATACATATATTATAAGGGTTCCATGAAAAATATATGTATATATGTAAAATACTTCTACTAAAATAGTGTTATATAATTTAAGAATAATAGTTATCATTATTATTATCTATCTAAGAGGATGAAAATTAAATAGGCATAGTTGGTAAATTATCTCACAGTAAGTTATTATTTGCCCCACCAAGAGGGCACATTTATTGTTATTTTTATGTCAAAATTCCTATTTTTATGATTCTTACTATTTTTGAAAGGCCGATTTTTCTTTTCTTTTGTATATTTTGTATGCTTATTACAGGACCAGATCCTTTGTATATACTTATCCTTTAAGTCTCTTTCTTTTTTTTTTTTTATTTAGGGTTGAAGGGTAGGCTTATATGCCACTTTAGCTGTTTTTGCTTTTAAAAAAATGTATTCTTATAAAAGTTATCTTTAACTTTTAGATATCTCCTTTTTTCCAAGCAATATTGTATTTTTTGAATTATGAGATTTTTACAAGTTGTTCTTCACTCTTAAGCCACCTTCTCTTTTATTAACTAATGCCCAGAAATCATAAAGTCTTTTATGCAAACTTTTTGAACTTGCTTTTCCTAAAGACTATATATAGTTCAAGTTCTACTCTGTCCAATGCCCCTCCTTGATTATCACAAACTCCTAACAAAACCTGGCCACTTAATTTGAATTTTGTATCACTTTTAATGTACTGATTAGTTTTTGCTTTTCAGAATTGGGTGTGGAAATAGGTACACTGTTGTTTGGTTTACCTTATGAGAAAAAGAAAAGTCCATACTTTCAAAGATGCTCAGTTGAATATATGAGATGGCTCACACATTTGCTATGATCAAAGATGCATGTCACCACTGAAACTGTATTTTAGGGTAATTTAGTGTTTTCTATCTGTAATGGCATTATCAGTTTTTTTTCCTGGCGTGTCTTCACTCCTAGATGAGAATAAAGAATCTACAGTTTTCACTATTTATGCAGCTGTCTCAGAACTATAGAGTTTGTTTATATAATAGGAATTAAATTTGCAAAAGCATCAACAACAACAAAAAACAAGTAATTTATTATGTTAACAATTAATCTGTTTTTAGAAAAATATTTTAGTTTCTGCTCAGTACCAACTTTCACTTCTTTAGAAATAAAGAACATGATAAAATTTTCTTACTAATTTGTGATTTTTAAAAATTGATCTATAGGACTCTTACATAAGAAATATGTTATTATCATTTTTCTTTTTATAAAGCAATACAAATTGCAAAATATTTAAACATTTTATAAAGGAGTAGTTTTAAAAATACCTCAATAATCCCATTTCTCAGAAAGAGCTTCTAATAGTATTTTATAAACCCCTTCAAATTATATCTACATACTAACAAGTGTTATGTACAAAAAGCAATATAATACCATATTATTATACATATTAATAGATAACTTGCTTATTTCACTTAACATATCATGAATCTCTTCTTTTCCATTGATATAATTTGCCTCACTTTTAGTAGCTGTATAATATTTCACTGTGTGGATGAATCATCCTTTATCTAATTAGCATACATTTAGATTATTTTTAATATTTTATTATAAAAGATAAAATTATAATTAATATCCTTGTATTTAATAACCTATTCACATAAGTATGTAATTGTAATTAATAACATTAATAATATATATGTAAATGTATATTTACATACTTATCTATTTTGTAGAACTAATTTCTACAAAAATATCAAATGAAATACATAATATAAATTTTGTTCAATATTGTTAAATTTCTTTCAAAGATGATTGTTCTATTTTACGTGACAATTAATAACATGTAATCACTTACTTTGTATTCAATTCTAATCATTACCACTGTGTGTGTCCATTCTAAAAATGTAAAATAACCCTAAAGTTGATTTAAATTTTTTACTTAAAAAAAAAATCTTGTATTCTTTAAATGTTTGTATTTGCCCTATGTATTGCCCCCCTCCCACGCCACATACACTTGGCTATTTATTATTTAGGTATAATACAACTATTAGAGCTAGGAGTAGTATAAGTTATGTATGATTATTACACATATTTTTTATTAGTTAAAACTGGTTTATAGTATTTTACCTAATAAAATTTTTAAAGGCAAATGGTCTATAGTTTTTATGTTATATTTGGAAAGGCTTTTATAATTCCAGTAATTTCTCCTTCCTTTTTGGTAGTTTTACCTATAATTATAGAAACATTTTACTCATTTTAATGGAATATAAACAATTATTTTAAAAAATATAATTGAATGTACAAAAATATTTCTAAATTCTTACATAAATTATTTTTTAAATAATAAATGTAAATGCTTTATGAAAAGGATGTCTTCCTTGCTTAAGAAAAAAATAATCTAACATATATTCAAGACACAGACACCTGGCTAATCCTGAGTAGTGCTAACAGAAAAGCCAAAAATATAATTACAAGCTAAGAAGATATTTGAAAATAAGAACTACAAAGGAGAAGTTAATAGAATTGAACTACTAATTTTAGAGCAAGAGTAAAAGCTATATTTTAATGGCCTTTGTAAAAACAATTATTATAGTTAACAATTTACTTCTACCCAATAACTGTTGAACAGAAAATTTGAACCAAAAAATAAAAGGGATATTTTTTTATTAGATACTGGTACATATTTTCTGACATTGAGAATTATTAAATATTAAAATGAGTTGCTTTAGAGGGCTCTAAAAATTGAATACATTTTTGCTAGTCTTGAATGATCTGAACAGGTAAGATTGAATAAGGATTGAGTAGGGAATCCTAAAACATCTTTCATTATTTTATGTTAGCACTGAAAATTTGTCTGAAAATATCTGAAACAACAAATGTAGATTCATATTCTTGGAAATTTTCTGAAGGTTTAATTCACTCCTGCCATCTATCTCCCAAATGGTTTTCCCATTTTTAAATTTATCTTAGCTTCAGTTCATCATAAAAGCTGCCCAACTTTGACTATGATCAAGTTGCCCCCATGCTCAAGAACATTCACAGATTCCTGAATCCAGATCTGTCTGTCCTGGACAATGTGATCCCAAAACACCTTTCCTGCCCAGCCCCCACCTTTGCTTCATGAATCTTAAATGTAGCCAAACTCCACTCTTCACTTATCCACAAACTGGCTCTATACTGTTCTTTCCCCCTTCTATCTATATCTCTGTTGTCTGAGCTCATGCCATTTCCACTACCTGTAATGTTTTTCATCTCAGTCTATAAAAATTTTATTTATTATTCATGTTATATCTTAGGAAGTTTTTCTTTCTAATCAGATGGAGTCTCAATATGTGGCTGTCATTTATTTATGTCTTTATCTCTACCTCTAGACTGGAAACCCCATGAATCCAGTGTCTCTGCCTTATTAAGCATTCTATTCTTAAAGGGTTACCAGTTCTCTTAACACAATACAAATTTCCCAAATTTGTCTCATCATGAGAATCACACTTAAAGATGTAGATCCTAGGCTCAGCTTGGCTACTATATTAGAATCCTGAGGAGTGGTGTTAGGGAAATTTATCAGGAAGAAAGATTGGAAATCACATTTAAGTACATAACGAAAGGTTGTTAAATAAGTGAATGAATGAGTCCTTTTCTATTTCTTTGGAGATTCCTATTTAAAGACACTTACTCAACTTTGTTTTTCTTTAACTCTCCTGCTTTTCTTGTCCTTGATATCTCCATCAAAATACATTGGGAAGAAGGGTGTTAAACTCAGCAAAGTTAACTGCTAATTTTATTAGGCAATTGACAAATGGTATTCTGAATATCCTTGTAAGTCTTAAAAAAAAAAAAAAAAACAATGATTATTTTCCAGCAAGTACCTGGTTATACTCCACCTGGAAAGAATTCTTCAAAAAGACAGTGTAGTACTGTGGAAAGATCCTGAGCCAGAATACTCATTGGTTCTTAATCTGCAAATAACCTGGCTACATGACCTTTTAAAAATCCATTCATTTCACCAGGCTCAGTTATTCAGCTGTAAAATAAGGGGGTTGGAGTAGCTGATCTCTAAGGCCCCTTCAGCTCTAAATTCCATGTTCTCTGATTCTTGTTTTATCTGAGCATTTCATTTGTGATTACTTTCCTGCCTCTGAAATAATAATTGAGGGTTGATTATACGTATCCAATCCAATTATCCATAGATCATAAAGATTTTTATTATTATATGTGGAAGATTAAGATATATGAAGGTCATAAGACTGAAATCTCTACAAAATCTAATGATAAAAATGTCATTTTATCCTATTAATTTTTTTCTTTGGGATTTATACTGGTATTTTATATAAACAGCATTTTAAGAGGAATGATTACTATTTAGTGTGTTTCCATTCTTGAAGAAGAAAGCTGAATTTTTAAAAATATGTGTGTGTAAACATGTATATAAACATGCTTTTATATAAATTTATGTTATATCATCATTGAAAGCACTGAGCCATGGCAAATGATCTATACAAGCTATGTATTATATGATTTATTATGGTGTATTATATCAATTGATGGTTTATACCATATCATAGTTTGATATGTAAAAATTTTAAGACAATTAGAGATGCAAATCACAAAAATTGTTTATTTACAGTTTTAAGTAAAAACCTTTTTTTCCAATTTTCAAAGTAGTTTTAAACATTTTAAAGAATTCTATATTTTTGCATAGCTGAGTGTCAATGTATTAGCTCTATTAGTGTATAATATACACAAATTCATTACGATAGGACATATGATTTAAATAGCTGATGACACCATAGGAAAGAAAAAAATTAAGACTTTTATAACTCTTTACATTATATGATTTTTCTGCTCTTATTTTTCAGTATTGTGTCAATTATGGTGTTATAAACATGACCCCTTTAAAAAAAAATCAATATACTGTGCCTGCTATCCTACTCAGTTGGATTCATTGGAGGTTTCCACTGTCTCACTGATAAGGGCACTAGATTCGATTAGTTTTTGCTATTTCCCCAGCATACTGTAGTAGCTAGGGAAGGAACGTGGATAGGAAGCTGTGGTAGAGCTCTTTTAAAATTTCATTTTCTTTTTCATTATTTTATGACTTATAAGCTGATGGCTTAACTATGTTGTTGAGGTTGGTTTAACATCCTCCCTCAAAGTCCCCTTTGATAACATGGCATCAAAGAATAGGTAAAAGATGAACGTTGGTGTTTTACTAAGGTATTTCAGAAATATTCCTTGGGGAATGAAAAGAAATTGAGCTAACTGCAATATAGTAGGATAAGCTCAGTACATATTGAAATATATTTGATAGTCATTTTCATAGGAGAAGTTGCTTCTAAGAATGTCTATGTAATCAATAGAAAGTGTTTTTTAAATTTGCTATTACATTCATTATTTAATTAGGAAGTATGTTTTTGCTTAGATTTTCACAGACTATATTTTATAAGACTGACTATTTTGAAATGATTGTATACTGTAAGATATTATCTTTATATAATCTCTGGTGAAACTATATGGCTCACTTATTAACAACCCACAGACGCAGAATTGCATATTTGGATTAGTAAAAACCAGAGAGAAATAGGTGTGTCCCATTGTAATCCTTAATCTGTTTAATTCCTAAATATATACCTGTGAAAAAAAGGCTGGATATGGGTTTATGAATACATAAAATATATTGTTTCATCTAAACCTACCATATTTGACTCACTTTGTTCTGTTCCTTGATTCTAAATATATTTCTGGGAGTCAAGGAAGTGGGGCTGGGACAATATTACTTCATCACAGTCTCTTTCAGGAAGATACTTAACCATAGATTTTTCAGCAACTGGGGTTTGAAGTCAAACATTTTTGGTTATATTTGGATAGTTTCATAAAGGTTAGGTGATATAAGAATCTTCTATGTCTGATTAGAGGTAAGCATTTAGGTGAGTGTGTCATCATAAAAAAAGGAGTCTTACCAGTGTCATAATTTTACAGAAGAATATTTTTATGATCATTTGGTTAGTTTAAGATACAATTATCAAAAAAAAAATCTTTCTAAGATAGAAGGAAGGCCCATAAATGTGAGTTGTTTTACTCTCTGTACTTAGAAAATTGTATATATCCTAGAGAGAATGTTTTGTTTTTCTTAATAACTTTCCATAATCTGTTGTGACCTATAAAAGTCACTTTAATCATTATGCCTTTAAAAATTTTTTAATTTCAAACTCATTTAACTCTAGTCTTTACTAACTAAAAATATTCAGATATTAACTGTTAAATTACATTTAACAATTTAATATTTTAAAGGGTAGAAGTTTTATTTTGCTCAGATATTAATTTACTTGGATTACTTGGGTTTTATGTAGGAAATAAAAATATATGCTATTAAATTGTAAAGGAAAGGCATACATGAATAATTATGATTGACCAGCTATTAATATAACCTACATAATATATTTGAGTGAGAACTTCAAACTACACATAGAGTACCGCGGAGGATAGTGAATAGAAGTGGACTATTAGTGATTATATGCAAATATTTGATATCTCGTTCTATAACTCAAACATATTTTTCTACTGAGAAGACATGTAAAAACACTTAAATATTTTCATTTATGAAGTTTCACATAGGTTCTTTTCCCAGTATTATCATTTTATCTATTTTTATTTTATTTAATTAAGTTTATTCGGGTGCCATTGGTTAATACAATTATATAATTTTCAGATGTACATTATCATTTAACATCTGTATATTCTATTATATGTTTACCATCAAAAGTCCAGTTTCCTTCAGCTACCATATATTTGATCCCATTTACCCACTTCACCTTCCCTCTAACCCCCTATATTTAACTCCCTTTACCCCATCTATGTCCCTCCTCCTCTCCCACCCCTTACCCTCTGATAACCACTAGTCTATAGTCCATGTCCATGAGTCTCTGTTTGTCCTGTTCCTTTGTTGCTTTTAGGTTTGTATCCCACATATAAGTGATACCATATGATTTTAAAATTTTTCAGTTTGGTTTATTTCGCTTAGCATGATTATCTCGAGGTCCATCCGTGTTGTCGCAAATGACAGTATTTCATCTCTTCATATGGCTGACTAATATTCCATTGTATATATGTACCATAGCTTCTTTAACCAATCATCTATTGTAGAACACTTGAGTTTCTTCCATGTCTTGGCCACTGTGAATAATGCTGCTATGAACATCAGTGTGCAAATATCTTTATGGATATGATTTTTTAAAGTCTTTGGGGTAAATACCCAGTAGTGGGATTGCTGGATCATATGGTAGATCAATTCTTAGTTTTTTGAGGAACCTCCATACTGTTTTCCATGGTGGCTGTACCAATTTGCAGTCCCAACAGCAGTGTATGAGGGTTTCTTTTTCTCCGCATCCTTTCCAACATTTGTTATTACTTGTCCTGTTTATTATAGCTATTCTAACAGGTGTGAGATGGTGTCTCATTGTGATTTTGATCTGCATTTCCCTAATAGCTAGCAATATTAAGTATCTTTTCATATGTTTGTTGGCCATTTGTATGTCCTCTGGGGAGAAGTGTCTGTTCAGATCCTCTCCCCATTTTTTGATTGGATCATTTGTTTTTTGTTGTTATTGAGTTGTATGAGTTCTCTGTATATTTTAGATATTAGGCTCTGATCGAAGGTGTTGCTTGCTAATATATTTTCCCATTTGGATGGTTGTCTTTTTACCTCGTTGGTAGTGTCTTTTGCCGAGCAGAAGCTTTTTAGTTTGATGTAGTTCCATTCATTTATTTTAGCTTTTACTTCCCTTGCCTTTGAGGTCAAATTCATAAAATTCTCTTCAAGTCCAAAGTCCTTCATTTTCATTCCTATGTTTTTATTTTAATGCATTTTATTGTTTCAGGTCTTATATTTAGGTCATTAATCCATTTTGAGTTAATTTTAGTGTGTGGTGATAGACAACAGTCTAGTTTCATTCTTTTGTATGTGGCTTTCCAGTTTTCCTAGTACCATTTATTGAAGAGACTTTCCTTTCTCCACTGTATGTTTCTGGCTTTTTTGTTGAAAATTATTTGCCCATATAAATATAAGTTTACTTCTGGACTCTCGATTTTGTTTCCCTGGTTCATGTTTCTATTTGCGGCCAATACCATGCCGTTTTGATTAATATTGCTTTGCAATATAATTTGAAGTCAAGCAGAGTGATGCCTCCAGCCTCATGTTTTTTTTTCTTAGGATGGCTTTGGCAATTCAGGGTCTTTGTGCTTTCATCTGAATCTGATGACTTTTTGTTCTATTTCTTTAAAAAATGCCAATGGGATTTTGATGGAGGTTGCATTAAATCTGTATAATGCTTTAGGTAATATGGTCATTTTAACTATTGGTAGAATTTACGTTGATTCTACCAATCCAAGAAACAGAATATCTTTCCATTTCTTTGTATCTGCTTCAATTTCTTTTAATAGGGTCTTGTAGTTTTCATCATATAGGTCCTTCACATCATGGTTCATTAAATTTATTCCTAGATATTTTATTCTTTTTGTTGCAATTGCATATAGAATTATTTTTTTCACCTTTTCTTACATTTCATTATTAGAGTATAGGAACGCTATGGATTTTTGAACGTTGATTTTGTATCTAGACTCTTTACTGTATTTGCTTATTGTTTCTAGTAGTGTTCTTATGGAGTCTTTAGGGTTATCTATATAAAGAATCATGTTATCTGCAAATAGTGACATTTTGACTTCTTCATTTTCTATCTGGATGCCTTTTATATCTTTCTCTTGCCAGATTGCACTCTCTAGGACCTCCAATGTTATATTGAATAGCAGTGGTGATAGCGGACAGACTTGCCTTGTTCCTAATCTTAGAGGGAAGGTTTTGAGTTTTTCACTATTAAATATAATGGTGGCTGAGGGTAATGACCCTCATGACCAAAACATAGATGGCCTTTATTATGTTAAGATACTTTGTACTGATTTTGTGAAGTGTTTTGATTATAAATGGATGCTGTATCTTGTCGAATGCTTTTTCTGCATCTAATGATATGATCATATGATTCTTATTTCTTAATTTGTTTATGTGATGTATCACATTAATCGATTTGCATATGTTGAACCATCCCTGTGTCCTTGAGATGAAGCCTTCTTGATTGAGGTGTATAATTTTTTTAATGTGTTGCTAGTATCTTATTTAGGATTTTTGCATCTGCGTTCATGAGAAATATTGGTTTGTAGTTTTCTTTTTTTGTGCTACCTTTGCCAGGTTTCAGTATTAGGGTAATATTGGCCTTTAAAGTAAGTTGGGAAGTATTGACTACTCTTCGATTTTTTTGGAAGAGTTTGAGGAGAATATGTATTAAATGTTTGGTAGAATTTACTGGTGAAGCCATCTGGTCTTTGACTTTTACTTTTTGGTAGGTTTTTGGTGATTCTTTCAATTTCCATACTGCTGATCAGTCTAAATTTTCCAGTTCTTCTTGATTGAATATAGGAATGTTGTATTTTTCCAAGTACTGGTCCACTTCTTCTAGGTTATTAAATTTGGTGTTATATACTTTTTCATGGTATTCTTGTATGATCCTTTTATTTCTGTGATGTCAGTCATAATTTCCACCCTTTCATCCCTCATTTTGTTTATTTGTATCCTTTGTTTTTTTCTTTAATGAGTCTAGCCAGAGCTTTGTCAATTTTATTAACCTTCTCAAAGAACCAGCTCTTTGTTGCATTTATTTTTTTATCATTTATTTTGTTTTCAATTTCGTTTATTTCTACTCTAATTTTGATGATTTCTTTTCTTCTCCTGACTTTAGGCTTTATTTGTCCTTCCTTTTCTAGTTTTTGAGGATGAAGCGTTAGGTTGTTTATTTGGGCTTGTTCTTGATTTTGGAGGTGGGTCTATAATGATATGAACTTTCCTCTTATGACTGCTTTTGCCATGGTCCAAAAGTTTTTATATGTTGTACTATCATTATCATTCATTTCTATGTATCTCTTGATCTCTGTTTTTATTTCTTCTCTAACCCAGTTATTCTTCAGTAGCATTTTGTTTAATCTCCATGTATTTGTGGTTCTTCCTGATTTCTTTTTGCAGTTGAACTCTGGTTTCAAAGCATTATGATCAGAGAATATGGTTGGTATGATTTCAACCCTCTTGTATCTGTGTCCCAGTATGTGGTAGATTCTTGAGAATGTTCCGTGTGCACTAGAGAAGAATGTATAAGGAGCTTTTTTGAGATGAAAGTCTCTATAAATGTGTGATTTAAGACTGTTATTTCCTTATTGATTTTCTGTTTAGATCATCTGTTCATATGAGACAGTGGAGTATTTAGGTCCCCTACTATGATAGTGTTTTGGTTTGTTTCTCCCTTTAGTTCTGTTAGTATTTGCTTTACATATTTTGGGACTTCCTGATTGGGAGCATAGATACTAGTAAGTGGTATGTCTTCTTGGTGTATAATTCCCTTTATCATTATGAAGTGTCCCTCAGTTTCTTTCTTTACCTTTTTTATTTTAATGTCAAGTTTGTTCGATATTAATACTGCTACTCCCACTTTTCTCTGAATGCCAGCCATTTGCTTGAAATATCATTTTCCACCCTTTCACTTTGAGTCTATTTTTGTCTTTGGAGCTGAGATGTGTCTCCTGGAGGCAGCATATTGTTAGGTTTTGTTTTTTGATCCATTCTGCATCTCTGTGTCTTTTTATTGGTGAGTTCAGTCCATTTACATTTAGGATGATTATTGAAATATGAGGCCTTCTTATAGACTTTTTATTTTGCTTTCTGTTAACTCTGTGCTTCCATTGCTTCCTTGTTCTTTTGTTTCTGTTTTCTTTATTTTGGTTGGCTTTTTTGGGTTTGCCTCTGGTTCTTCTTGTTTTATGTTTTATACTTCAGTTTTATACTCCAGCTCTGAATATTTGGTGTGTGGTTACCATTACAAATATGAAAAGAATAGTTATTATACACACACACACACACACACATACATATATAGTCATGAATTTTCTTCTGTGCATGCCTTATCTCCATTTCCCTTTATGGATCTGGATCTTTGAATCCTCCCCTTTTTATCATTTTTGTCTCAATTTGTCCCTATGTATTCTGAATGTTATATCTTGTTATAACTATTCACTTCTTATTATTTAAGCTATAAAGCCCTATTCTTAGTAAGGGTTGAACTCCTCTGCTTCTATCTGCTTGATAGTCACTTTACTCCTAATTATGTATTTTTTGTTGTCGTTATTTTGATTTAGGTGAGCTGACTCCTTTAATTATTTTCTGTAGTGCAGGTCTTATCATTGAGAATTCCCTCAATTTTTGTATGTCTGGAAAGGTCTTCATTTCTCTTCCATTTCTAAAGAAGAGCTTAGCTGGATACCTTATTCTAGGTTGGTAGTTCCTTTCACTTAATAGTTTAAATATTTCATTCTGTTCCTTTCTGGCTTGTAAGGTTTGTGCTGAGAAGTTCGATGATAATCTAATGGGTTTACCTTTATATGTTACTGTTTTTTTCTCCCTGGCTGCCTTGAGGAATCTATCTTTGTCATTGATTTTTGATAACTTTAATACAATGTGTCTTGATGAAGACCTTTTTTTTTGTTGAAGTAATTCAGTGTTTTCTGTTGACTTTTTGAATTCCAAGCTCCAGCTCATTTCTTAGATTTGGGAAATTCTTGTCCACTATTCGTCTGAAAATACTTTCTAATCTCTTTTCCTTTTCCTCATCTTCGATAATGCTCATTATTCTTATGTTTCCTCTCCTAATGATATCAGCTAATTCTTGAATTTCTCTTTCATTATTTTTCATTCTTCGGTTTCTCTCTTCTTTCTGATTTATTTCTAGATTTCCGTCTTTGATATCATTGATCCTTTCCTCCATTTGGTTGACTCTCTTTCCCAGTGTGTTCTTCATCAAGATGTTCTATTTGGTTCTTTTTGAGGGTTTCGATCTTGCTTTGCTCATCTAGTTGTTTTCTTACTACCTGAACTTTTTTATTTGAGTTGTTTTGGATCTCATTGAGTTTTTCCAGAAGCACTATGCTGAATTGTTTGTCATTTATGTCACATATTTCTATGTCTGTAAGCTTATTTTCTGTAGATTTTTCTCTTTCTTTCTGAGATGCCTTGTCACCTTGGTTGTTCATGGTGTTTAATAGACTATTTCTCCGCCTGGGCATTAATAGAAGTGTATTATGCTGTTTTCCAGAAAGAAGGTTTATTATATAAAGGTCTGACTGTAGTCTCTTGCAAAGTATGTGCTTTTCTTTTGGTATCCGGTAGGTAGCTTTTAAGTCTCTTGGATCCCTGCTTTATATAATGTCTTAAAGTACCTGTGGTAGCTCTTATGTGCAGATTCCAGGCTTAGAAGTACTGATGTACAGTTTCGGTGTTTTTGTTGAGTTTTAGATGTTCAGCTTATTGTTGTTTTAAAGGGAGATATCTGGGAATGTCTCTCACTCTGCCATGTTTTCCACTGAAATGAAGCTCATAGCATTGGTCAGCCTCTGGGAATAGAAATGTAACTTACAGGGCTGGTAGCTTTTACTGACATTTGAAAGGCCACTCACAAGGATGGCTGCCCTGTTGTGAACACTTGGTTCTTAATCACTGGGAGCTGAGCTTGGCAGCAAGCCAATAATACCTGTTCTGGGCAGTCTGCAAATTGGGTGGAGTGGGGTCTCAGAGAGACAGTGGCTGTCAGATCAAAACAGCCTAGGTCTTGGGCAAAATTTGGTAATTGCTGTAAGTTCCCACAGACGACCCAGATCACAGTAGGACCCACTGCTGTGTGGGACTGGCCCACAAGTTTCTGATATCTGCCCAAGTTAGTGTTGGCAATAGCAATCTGCCAGACCTTATCTCTGAAAAGGGGCTCACAGTGCTAGCTGCTGTTTCTGGGATTAGAAACAATGCTCACAGTAATGGCCACCCTGCTGTGAATACTTCACTGTGAATCACTCAGCTCAGGGCTTGGTAGCTAACCATAAACTGCCCCAGGCAGTCTTCAGGTTAGGCCGCTGATCCCCTCAGACCAGAGTCTCCTAATAGCTCTGTGGGAGGGGTCTGCACAATCAAGCTGGCCTGGTCTGTAGGGGACAGGACTAAGGCACAATGGTAGCTGCCTTTCCAGCCCTCTTTCTGACTCCAGGTAATGGAGACTTTTTCAGAATGAATCCTGTGCGAGCCTCAGACTCATCGCTGATGTCCCGGGTGAGTGTCTGCAGGTCATAAAACTTTTGCGCAGGTCCTTCAAAGGCATGACTAGGGGCTCAGTCGCCTTCTGTCTCACTCAGATGGCAGGAATTTTTTCTAGTTTCTACAGTCAGAATTATTGGAATTTCCTCTTCCCTGAGCTGGGACCTTGGGCTGGGGAGCCCTCAGATGTGACCAGGACTTCTTTCTTCTTCATGGAGCCTCTGCAGCCTTGCACTCTCCATGATCTTCCACCTCCCATGAGTATGGGCCCAGCTCGATTTGGAACTTTGCCTCTTTTATAGGCTTTGATGGGGCTCCTTGTATTATCAAATGTAGGTGTTATGATCAATTGAACCTCAGTTGATTCTCTACATTGATTATTTTATAATTTGGTTGTAATTTCAATGCAGTCCTGGGAGGAGACAAACCCTGACTTTTACTTAGTCTGCCACCTTTTCCCTCTCTTCTCACAAAGAGGTTTAATATCTAAAATGATTTTTTTTTGAATGCAGATGTAATATATATTGTTAAATGTTTTAGTACCTAAACATGATTACCTTCTATATAAGAAGTCCTTCTAGCAAGTTTTTACTACCACGTTTACTCAAAATATTATAATTCATATAATACCAAAATCTGAAAAATCCTTGTTTATCCTCATGTGAATAAGAGCATGAAATACCTTTCTATTAGGAGCCTTTGTCCCATAAATATTACTGTACATTTAAAACTGATCTGATGCCTTTTAATATTATTTTTAAACTCTAGTATTTAATCTCCAGATTATACTGTCAGTACAATGTCATTGAACAGCTCTGGGCTGTTTATTTCCTTTCCATTAGATTTATGTATGCCATCCTGTTAAACTTTCCATGCCTATCAAAATTATCAAAATAAATTGAAAAAGTTGATGTCAAGTAAAAGTGAAGACTTGATAGTCTTTGCAGAATCTCATAGAAATTCGTTTACTTCTCCAGATACTTATTAAGCACCTACTATGTATCAGGCACATTTGAGGGTGCTCACTAATGCTACAGTGAACAGAGATGGAAAACCCTCTATTCTCATAGCCCTTATAATCTAATAAGGAGAAAGTAGAGACATATTTGAAAGTAAAGTTAAAGTGTTGTTAGGGCTAAGGGAAAAGATGAAGCAAGATAATAAAAAATATGGAGTTTCAGCTTTTAATATAGTGATCATGGAAGGATGGAATGAAAAGATGATGCTCAAAGACCAGAGGAAACAGTCTTCCTGGCAGAAAAAGAAAGGGGTAAATGCATTCATCTATGGTATGCCTGGCATGTTTGGGAAAGAGCGAGGAGAGACCATAGGAGCTGGAGCAAAGAGAATGAGAGCAACGGTTTTAGCAGGCATAGAGTGATCAGAAGTTGACGCTTGTCAGTCCTGGTCGGTTTGTGTTAAAATCATGGCTTTTATTCAGAGGGAGTTAGGCAGAGGAGTGAAGAAATTTGAATTATATTATGAAAGAATCGCTTCAGTTGCTGGGTTGAGAAAAGTTGGTAGACTGCGAGTAGACCTGGAGATGGTGGGAGTGATGTAAAATGGTTAGAAGCAAGGTTATGTAGAAGTTTAGTCTGTAGGTTGTGAAGAACCCAAATATAAGTTAGAAAGAAATCAGATACCTTATTTTAAAAGTGGTGGAAACTGTAAGAGTATACATAAGGAAAGGAAAACTTCTGTGAGTAGAAATTTCCTTTTCACATGGATATATAATAATTATGTTTATATGGCATAGCTATATGATATGTTAGTGGTTCTGTTATAGATCATCTGATTGAAATTAAAAAAAAGAGAAAAATGCTTATCAAAATTGAGGAAACTGAAGAATTAGCTGAGAACTGTAATATGTTAATGGCTTGAGATTTTTACCTTAAGTAGTTGGCATTGTTTAATTGGCACTCTATCCTTAGAAATAAAATATGTTGTTTTAAAACCCAAATGAGGAGAAATGTACTGAAGTTGTCCCTGACTATTAAGTGGCCAGTGGCCACTAGATAAAAATTCAACTGGTAGAACCAGTAATACTCAGTGATCAAGAGAATTATATGCAAATTTCTAGAGAGAGCAAGAGGAGGCAGAGAGAAGAGGGAATTGATGGTTATTGAATGTTTACTATGTTCTAGCACTGTACTATGAGTTTTTCTTACATTATATTATTTAAATCTCAAAAAAGAAATACAAAAAGCAAAATTAAGAAAAAACTAGGGAAAAACATTGAAGGTAAAGATCAAGGAAACATGGAAAAGCAAATAGTGCCCAAGCAACTGCCTAATGAGGGGTGGGAACGGGAACAGCAAATTGTTTTTGTATTAAAGTTACTAAAGAATTTTTAGTAGTATTGTGATTTTGTCATATTTGCATATCAGATTGTTTTGGGAGCAGTGTGGAGGCTGGGATTACAAAGGCTGATGAGAAAGGACTAGGTAGAGTGACATGAAATCAACAAATATACGAAATGACTATGACCAGGAGTAAGGGCGTGACTGAGAAACTGTAAGGATGAACTAGAATCAAGAAATATTTCACAATTAAAACAAAAGGATTTGATGATTATATGGCAAAATTACACATGAGGTTTAGAAGAAGAGAGATATGTTATCAAAAATGATTTCATACTTGCTAGATCAGTGACCAGAAAAAGGATATTATTTGTGAGTCAAACAAAAAAAAAAAAAAAAGAAAGAAAAAGAAAAAAAGGAAGGAAGGTAGTAAGGAAGGAATGAAGGGAGGGAAGGGAGAAAAGGAGGGAGAAGTATGGATCAGCTAAATGTAGATGTTTATCTACGTTTAAACATCTTGGTTTTCTTTGTCTATAAAAATGAACAAGCAGTTTGACTATACAGTTCAAGAGAGTGGTCTAAATGAGAGACAGATTTAGGACTGATCACTATTGAAGCTTTAGACACAGATGAGGTTATAGGAGTCAATGAAAATGGGTAGCGTTAGGAAAAGTAAAAGACAATAACCAGCACTGAGAGAAAGAAGGAAGGAAGAGAAGTTCATAGAAGCAACTATGGAGGAGCAATGTAAAGTTTGGGGCACCAGGGAGAAAAGTGCAACATGGAAGCTGAGAGAAAAAAAATTTGAGGAGGAAAAGAGAAGTCAACAAATAAAAGTAGTCAAAGAATATAAGAACACGCTTTAAACATTCAACAGGGTAATATTCGTGGGATTTTGATAAGAACAGTATCAGACCTGTGGTTGCAGCAAAATTCCAGTTGAAGTAGTTTAAGGAATGCATTAGAAGATGTTAAGGAAAGAGAGGAAAGCTAAAACACTGTATTATCTCTAGTACCCCAAAGACGTCCACATTCTAATCTCTAGCACCTGAAAATATGTTACTTTGTATTGCAGATGTGATTAAGGTAAGAATCTTAATTTAATATTAGGGATGGGAAATATATGAAGTGGCTCAAAAGATAAAAAGAAAAAAAATTTTGAAATGCAGAGATTATCTGAATTATGTGGGTGGGTCAAATATAGTAACAGAGTCTTTATAAGAAAAATAAAAAGACAGGAGAGTCAGAGAAGATGGTATGATGGAGTGGGAGGCAGAGGCATGTACTTTCTGGCTTTGAGGATAGAAAGGGACTGGAATGTACAAAGGTTCTAGAAGCTGAAAAAGGCAAGGAAATGAATCCCAAGGGCCTCCAAAAGGAAGATAGTCTAGCTAACACCAGGATTTTAGCTAAGTTAAAACCCATTTGGACTTCTTACTATTAGAACTTTAAGATGATAGTGTTGTTTTTAGTCACCAGGTCTGTGATAATTTGTAGGAAACTAATATATTACCTTTGGCTCTAGAAGGGGAGAGATAGGAAGATAGATGAGAGTATGAAACACAGGAAATATGTGTGTGTAGAAAATCATCAGGAATTTTTTAGACTACTCTTGTAATTCTGTAATATGGTAGGATGGTAGGTTTGGACCTTATTCATTAGGGTGTTTTAATTATATGCAATTATGTATATAATAATCATTATATTATGATTTTATTCAATTCTTCTCATGTAGGTTTCCCAAGGACTGAAGAAGCAATTTGACAGCTGTGTTTGATATTTGTGTACTTGTCACATTTTTATACTTTCTGTAGTCATCTTATGTATTAAATTTATTTTCCTTGTTATTTTTATGTATTTTAAAGAAATCTTTGCTCAGAATATTATTCGTAATAATAATGTGTTTTTTAAAAAAACTGGTGACGAATTCCTATACTATACTGAGGACTCATGCTACTATACAAACTTTCAAAATGAAATGAAAATCTTTTGAATTTAACTTGCTATTGGTCTTCATAATCACTTTTGACTGATTCCACAGCTTAAGCATCAGAGCAGTAATATATAAAACTACTCAATGTCTGTCAACCTGACATAATACCTGAGGGAATGGGCCTAGTTTAAAGAAAAGTTGGAGTGTTTTCAATCAAAGTAATCAATAAAAGGTGATTATATATTAATAATGGAACAATTCTTACTATCTTACTATTCTCCTATCCACTCATCAAATAAGACTTTTCTCATTACAGATTACAAACCATAATTATAATTTACAAGTGTTTTGGATCAAATGCAATAGCATTTGCCTCTAATAATTACATAGAAATCATTCTATGTTAAATTGATACATACGTTATTGCTTAGATTATTGAGGCTAAAGCTTGGTAACTCATACGTTCACTCTATCCTCATATAAATACAAGTCAAACTTATATAAAGTTTAAAATACAGATGTTAAAGGACAAGGTTAACCAGGATTTCTTAATGTAGCTGCTAGAGTTGCCCTAATTGACTTGAAGTATATTCAGTTTCCTCTAATATTCCTATGTAGTTGTATTTTAAAATAAATTTTTTTCTCTGTAAGTAACACTTTCCTCTATTCAATTACCTATGCTGATCCTTCCATCTGCACTTCTCTCTCCTCCACCTTTATCTATCTCAAAACCAACTCTTAATCAACTTTTTCTCCCTGACATTTTGCTTGATTTTAAGGGAAAAAAATTCACCTCCACTTCCTCCTGGGACTTAACATTATAACTGTTTGTGAACTAATTATACCTTCTCTACTGTATATGGAAGCTTAGAGATGTAAAGAATTATTCATCTTGTGATCAGTTGCATCCACGGTGCTCATAGTATGGGCTTTAAACAGAGTAGACTCAGTGAAGAATAAAGTTTTACTTTCCTCCTGCTGTATTTTTAAAATCTGTTAGCTATCTTCAAATTTTTATTCTTATGGCTTTCTCTCTTGATTAGTAATGATCTTTAGTCCTTCTTTAGAGTAGTATTACTTTGAAAAAGAAATTCTTTATGAAAAATGTCTAAAAATGGTAAAAACAAATTTCAAATTATAGCTATTCAACTTCACTTAAAAATACCCAGATGTGCTTCCTAATGCATCAATTTATGATCGTGACTCATCGTTACTTTATACAAGTTTCACATTTCAGTGAAATTATTTGGTCATATAATTTATTTAATTTTACTCAAAGTATAAATTTTATTTTAAAACGTTAAAATAATGTTTTAACTATATTTATTTAGATTTCATATCCCTGATAAAATACAACAAATAGCTTATTTGTCAATTAATATGTCAGGCTTTCTATATTATCTTCTTTGATTTTTACAACTGCTTTGTAGTGTACCTACATCTATAATCCACATTCAATAGTTGAAGAAAGTAAGACAATTTAAGTAATATACTTAAGTTAACACAGCTGAAAACAGCAGAATAGGCATTTGAACTCATGAAGTATGGTTCTCAGCCACTATATCTCAGTGTCTTTGTATACTCTTAAGGGCCTCTCTTGATTTTTCTAGAATGAGATTCATACCATTGTTTTTTATTTCCTTCTCTTCCCCCCTCTTTCCTCATCACTGAGTTTGAATCTGGTAATTTTCATATTTTGTAATTCAAAATTTTGCATAGTCCGGGTTCACTGAATTTGAAAGCATTGATATCAGGGAGAGTTTATCATACTTTTATCCTAGTGCTTTTTATCCTAGAGCTTTATTTTACTCCACTGTAAAATGAAAATGACAACATCCATATCCAAGACTAACAGGGGTCTCAATTGAGATAAAGTATGTAAAATAACTAACATATTTTCCAATACATAATTGTTACTCAATTACTTCTATTTATTTCTTCCTCCTTTAACTCTCTACTTTAGAATTTGAGAAAAAAGTATTTATCTGTGTAGAAAAAATAGCGTGAGAACACACTTGTAAAAACTTTGAAATTGGCCTACATTTGATATGCAATTAATTGTTGAATGAATTTTCTAGGGCTTTTTTTTTTTTAATGCAACACTAAAACTGCTCCTATCTACACTGATCTACATTTTTAATTTACTGATTGCAAATTTGTAGGTCTCAAACACAATTAAGGGATAATGGTAAATGTATTGTTGTGTGTGTTTATGTGTGCGTGTTTGTGTGTGTATATATATATTTATATACTTAGTTGTTCCAAAAAAAGTCTTTTCAGGATTAGTTATTGAAATGAACATAAAGATGTAATGTCTAAAGTGGGGATTTTGTTTATAGTTTAGTAAAGTGATTATAAAGCTCTTTCAGGGCACTGTGTTCCATAAACCACAGCTGTGAATTACATAATATATTCCTGTTTAAGTGAGTTTGTTGAATTCAGAATCAAATCAAATAGTAAGCCTTTTTTTACTGAAGAATTTTCCAAACTATGGAAGACTTTTTTGTTTCTATTTTTGACACAGCTATTAGCAATTTTATAAAATAGCTTTTGGTATTCCATGGAACACAGTTTGAGAAAATGTTGGTTTGATATGAGACAACTGAAGATGTTAAACTAGTGTTTCCAAACATGTTTATGTTTATTGTTACTTGAAAAACTGAGTTAGAGTCAGATAAGTCTAGAAAATTAAGAGTTAAATAATTTTCTTATTTAAGATATTCTAGGAAATTTTAACAGATTAAATATGCCAATAATATGCTAAAATCTCTAAGAGGATACTTCCATGAGTAGCATAGCCCAAAATAATTTGATGATTGCTTTTCTGTAAAAATCCCTGTTTACATTTTATGAAACACTAATACTTTGAAAAGAGTTTTCAAAACTTTGTGCCAGATTACTGCTTCTCAAAGCGTGGGCCCCTGAATAGCAGTACCAGTATCATATGGGGACTTTTCAAAATGCAAATTTTTAGGCTCCATCCCAGATCCATTGAATCAAAAATTCTGGGACTAGGGTCCTTAAGCTGTGTTTTAACAAGCCCTCCAGGTGATTGAACAAACACTACAGTTTGACAACCACTGGGTTTGATGTTTGTAAGATTGACCACAATAATCAGTGCAAATATTTTTAACTGCACCTAAATTAGAAATGTCATTTAAAAATGGATAATGACATTTTAAAAGTATTGTTATGGGCTGAATTGTGTCTCACCAAAATCATGTTTTGAATAACCTTCAAATATCTCACAGTGTGACTATGCATTTGCAGGTACTACTTTGAAAGCGGTAATTAACGTAAAATGAGATCACATGGGTGGGCCCTAATTCAATATGGCTGGCATCCTTATAAAAAGAGATTAGAAAACAGACATGCGAGTTTATGCAGAGGAAAGGTCAAGTGAAGACTCCACTCAAGGGTAGCCATTTGCAAGCCTAGGAGTGGCTTCAGAAGAAACTAAACCTGAAAATACCTTGATGTTATATTTCTAGACTCTAAAACTGTGAGTAAATAAATTTTTGTTGTTAAAGCCACCCAGTCAGTAGCATTTGTATGGAAGTCCTAGAAAACACATATAGGTATATTGAAATTATTTAACTTTTGGATTTAGAGTCAAATCTACTTAACATGTCCTTTTGCTGTTATAAAGTGCTATGTTTACTTTTTAACTCTGGGAAAGCTCATAAATATTATAATATTTTGGAAGAAATACAAAGTATTACTGCAACTGTTTTATTATATACTGGAATGTTTATGCCACAAGAAGCAAAGGAATGTTTAAAGCAGAGTTAGTAGCTTTTGGTTTGGTAATATAGTTAGCTTTTTCCTTTTATTTTGTCTAATTTGAAGGTTTAAGATTTTTGTTTTTCTAAGTAGCTGTGATAGCATTTGGCATTTTGTTTAGAAAAGAAAAAAATTCATAGGAAAACATAACTTATCCTGTAAAAAATTTTATTTCTTCTAATAGTACAAAGCACATTAATATAGAAAAAAATATGTTTGTCTGTCCTCCCTCAACTCACTCTCACCCCAGCCCAGGTTTAAAAAATACACTATACACCATCAACAGTTAATACCATTATAGATTTAGGTGATGTCTGTGTATTGAGTGAATTAGGCCTTATGTGAATAGAGTTAATGCTTTCTATATGACTGCTTATTATGAGACTTTCTCTGACATATATTTCATAATGGTTCCTGTTGATTGATCTAATTATACACACATGGTTTTATTGGAGCTTTGTGAATCTGGAGATGCCCATGTTTGCTTAATGTTCTACAAGCACAATTCAAAACCCTTTAGGCTTACCAGGATTGTTTCCATAATCCTTAATTGAGAAAAGTAAGCCTTGAGAATTTTGAAATACCCTGCCTAATTCAAGCTCCTGGGATAGCAAATTTTGCCATTGGATTTTTTTTTTAAGGAAAGGTTTTAAAAAAATACATATAATCTAATTTATGTATAAATGTCATTTGAGAATTAAATATATTTCTGTGAGTGCACATACAAATGTCCTTGCTTTATGGTCTTTGATTTTTAAATTTGAAGAATGGATATTTTGCAAAAAGACTATGCCATGTAAGATTATATCATAGGAAACAGCAAATAGCAGAAAAAATATTTTAGTGCAAGGATCATAATCTTTAAATTACTACATTTTATGTATCAAGATAAATATAGCAGGATTCTATTTTAATAACTTTAGTTTCATTGAACATTCTTGAATAGATGAATCTGAATCTTTAGTTTTTTTATTGGTCTCCATAATGTATCAAGAATATCATCCCGATGCTTGAAACATGCAGTTATGTCTATGAACTGTGGTTTATCCTTTCTCCATGCAGTTTTAGCTGTTTCTACATTTTTTTCTTTATGTTGCTTAAAAAATAGTTCTGACAAATAAGATTATTGTTTTCTATTCACTTCAGTGTTTGGGGGCTTACAGTGTTGGTTTTTAACAAAGCTTTAGCTCACTGAAAGCCCAAGACAAACCTTAAGTTTTGAAATTTGAAATGTACTTCCACAGATCTGTTAAATTTTTCTTGGCCAAATCGTTTTTTTAATAACCTAAATCTGTGGAAAATAAACCAGCTAAATAGTAATGCTGATTGAAGTCTCTTCCATATATCTTCTCTGCCCGCCCCCACACACACCCTCCCACCAGCAAACACACCTGTTTAGCTGCATTAAAAAATTCAAGGGATGGCTGTACTGGAGCAGAATAATGGCAGTAAGGATGGGGTGAGGCTGCTTAAAAAGGAAAAGAATAACAAATGAGTGACTAATTTAAAAAAATAAATGAAGAGCTTTGTGGATCTTAATACATCTTTTAAGCAGCCTAAGGAGTTTGCTTTCTAGTACTGACTAACCCTGATGGGAGAAAAAAAAAAATTGTTAAACTTTGGGAACCTGAAGTGGTACAGTTAGCTCGTAAAGAGAGGTAATGGATTCATCTAAAGTTTAAGATTAATAAATGTTGATATTTGCAGTGTAACTTAAGGAGTTATTTCAGAAAGGACAATTTGAGCAACACAATGAAAGTTAAGAGAGCTTTATGATTCAAAAAGGGTCAAATTATCAGACATGACCTAAAATATTTAAGTGGGATTCCAGTGTTAAAATGCACATGTGTTCATTTAAGAACATATTTTGTCAAAAACACCTTATGATGGGTTCATATTTTTCTACTTACAATTTCTGGAGACATTTATTGAATGTTTGTTGTCAGGCATTACATAAAGTACTTTCTTAATCCTTTTAAGAAACTCAGAAGAGTGAGAATTACCTTTATCTTCATTTTACAGATGTGAAAACTAAGGCATAAAGAGGTCAAGTAATTTGCTCATGCCAGAGGTTTAGAGCAGGAGTCAATCTTAGGCATTTCGAATTCATTTTTATCTCTAAGTAGTATTGCTTAATTCTGACATAATTGTTAAAGGTTTGAACATTAAGAAACTGGAACACTTTAGTGATCAAAACTGACACTAAGCCAAATCAAAATACTTAGAAATTGGTAGTCTCTTGTACCAAATGGAAAGAAAAAAAGGTCCTTTCTATTTGTATCTTTATATCTGTTTTTTCTACTAGTTTCTTCTTAACCATTTACAGTGCATTAATAGTAATATTAAGATTTAAGAAGAAAGGATGATAAACATACCTCCCAGCCTGTATACACTTGTTTAAAACACATTTACCTTCCCAGCCCCAAATCAGAACCTTCTTATGTGGACAACACTCTTCCTTAGATTTCTTTGTTTATAATTCAGATTTTTTAAGTGTTTTTAAATAGACCAAATATCAATCTTTAAATTGGTTATTGATGTTCGACTGAAAATTGAGGCAGTGATTTCGTTTTTGCCTAAATGTCATGTTACACCAAAAGAGATATTGAAGGAAACAAACTTAAAATAGCAGATATATAGCTCTGCTTTAAATCTAGATTAACAGTAGTTGTCTTGAAAACACTGGTTAAGTTAACAATATGAAAATGTGGTATGCAGCTGTAGTTAGTGAGTTTGCTTTCTTATGTGCATAATATGAGCTTGTAATGGAAGTAATGTCATATAGTATTTAACTCTGACATTTAGTGTTTGCCCTAGTAGATGGTCTTCCTTTTACTTAAGTGCCATTACTTTTATGTAGTCCATTTTCATTGCATTTAGTCCCATTTTAGTAATAATGCTTGCATGATTTACCAGGCAAATGCAATCTTTGCCCTGAATGGCACAGTGCAAGAAAAAATGGAAGCTGTTAAGAGGCTGAATGGCAAAAAAGTATTATTGACCTATGCTGGCAGCCATGTGTTTCAATTATTTTCAAGAATCCATTTGTCAAATAAGTGAAGCGATGGGGGACGTCAAGTTCAAGCTGGGGTTAGTGCCTTTCTACATCTGATATGATGTATCTTCTGTAGCCATTTAATTGAATTACCCAATTTATTTTTCAAGCAACAATGCTCTACCAAGAGCCATGACATTAAACAATTAAATATGAGTTTAAAAGTCTGCATTTTGTGTAGTTCATCATTCCTCTGCAGCAGAAAGTGAGCCTAAGGGCCTGAGGATTTCTGATTTTGGTACAGTAAAAGCTCAGCTTCTGGAGAACATCCTAACTGTCCCATGTGAAAACATTTAAAAAATAATGCTTCATAATTATTTCGTTTAGCAGAATAGTGATGTAAAATTTAGAATTTAACTGAGATTACTGGGTAACTCTTTGAGAAACATTCTGTGAAGAAAAGCAAATTGGGCTGTGATCGCTTTACCTAATGTTCAATGAATGGTTAGAAATGCTTTTCTATTTGAAGTGACTCCCTTTTGTGATTATAGAAGAGAAATCCTAATTAAAAAAAAAAAAAACACCAGACTTGCAAAAATTTATGAAAAGAAAAATGTAGTCATTTTCAAATGACTAAGATGTACTGGGCTATTTTCACTTACAAAGTTGAAACTTTTAGGAAAAAACAAGTGACCATAACTTTTCTATTTGTGGGAAAGAGATGGAGGAAGAGAGAAACATGGGGTGGGGGTAGAGAAAGAGGAAATTCAAAGTAAATACATCCTGGCTTTAGATAAGAAAACTGTTGTGGAAAAAAGCATGTTATGGAAAAGGGGTATTCTATGGCAAGTGTTAAAAATATTTTAGTTTTTCTTTTGTCACTAATTTAGGCATACAGATATGTTTTTGATCTGGGGAGAATAATTACTGAAATGTAGAGAACAGAAGCAACTTAATATATATATTTTTTCAATTAACATTTAACAATTAAATTTTAATATGGTCAGGGAATTGTTCAGATCCTTTTGTATAGGGATACTGCACCTTTAATTATCTGCCCTTTGGTGCCAAGCCTTTTCTTTCAGTGCTTCCATAAAAGCTTATTGGAGCTAGTTATTGAGCAAATTAGTACTTGAGTTTTGGTGAAAAATGTCTTTATTAGTCCTAAAACCAGAGTCACTGTGCATTCCCAGAAGGCGTGATTTTGTTTGATGAATAAATCTAGTAATTATCCTGCTGTTAGGGCTGTACCACAAATGTCATAAGCAGATAAACAGAGGGAGTAAGCCTTCCGTAAATTCTCTAATTATCTATGTTGGACTACTTATCGCCTGGAGATGATTTATGAGCATATTGATATATCCTTAAGTATGTTCATTTGAGTTCACAGATGCAAATAATTAAGGCACTAGTCATTTACAAAGGAGGCTTCAGGTCAGGGTCATTTCATTATAAAATTTCAGCGTGGCTTGTACTATAAAATAAGATATAGATATAATCTACTTGACCAGGATATTTTCAGAGACATTTAATTTGCTTCCTTTTCTTCTCTTTAGATTTTATTTTCAACCATTATTTTTGTGAAATAAGACTTTTCAATTTTCCTATGTCACCTATTTTATTTCATTTTAAGTAATATTAACTGTTCTATTTTTAATGTCTAAATTGCTTGGTAAAATGGATCACTAGATAATGCCAGAGATTCCTTAAAATATTTAAAATGACATCTTGAAATTTGTAAAACATTTTTTAAATACATGTGTCTTATTTTTTTTCTTTGACTTTTCACTTGAGGTCACTGATTTCTTAAATGGCAGATAATTTTTTAAAGAATGTTTTCTTATACTTATTTTTAAATTAAGAAATCAAATATATAAATACCTCCAAAAATATTCTCTTTAATCATTAGAACTAATATGTTGTTCATGGTAGTAAAAAGTTACTCTGAAAACTTGAATGCAAACATTTAATGTAAGTTATTTAATACTGGTTCTCCAACAGCTTCAATTACAGTTTAAGATGAACCTAAGATATATATATCTTGATACTTTTTGAGCTGTGATGTTTAAAAGAAAATATACCAATTAAAGATTATAGATGTTGTAGTGTCTTGTGTGCATTTAAACTTCTACAAAACCAAAATAAGCCAGCAAAAACATTTCTTTATATTATCAGAAGTCAAGAGCTAAATAGAATCATACAGATGTAATCATCTACTTGATTATTTGATTTATGTATAAGTAACAAATCTGTTTCTGGCAAAATCTTTATTAAGCTGAGGTTTAGCTTCATAATTTTTTAAAGCTACTTTGATAGTGTTCTCAAGGGATTTATTTCAGTTTCAGGTTAATGTATTTCTCATCTGTTAAGAACAATTTGGATATTTTTCTATACTTAAAAGTAATCAGTCATTTCAGTAGTCTCAAAGAGGGACAATGGCTCAAACCTCTCTAATCCATCCAGTCTATACAGTGCCCTTTATAACACTGATTTGCCTCTTAATTTTTTAATTTATTGAAGTAGTATTTCAAGAATCTGATATAATAAAATGCTTTAAGTGCTCTTGGATGCTATTTTCCTTTCCCAAAACATGTTCACAGATATCTTCACATCCTACCCTATCCCCTCTGCATAGTCCGGATGTAGCAGATCACATTCACTTTCTTGAGATTCAGTGAATCAGACTTGATATTCTTTCTCTTCCATTATGGATTAAAATAGTCAAGTATTATAAAGCCTTTTAAAAAGAAAAAAAAACTGCTTTTATTTTAACTTCTCTGTAAAGATACCCTGTATATTAATCTGCTTCTAGAAATTACAAGTACGGAGCTTCAGAAATGTATCTTATCATACAAATAGTGTACCAATAGTATGTCGAAAACTAAGTCTTAGAATTAAAGCTTGTAAAAATAATCAGTTTTCTAGCATTCGTATGCAAAAATTAACATTTTTACAAATATTACAACTTTAAAATTTTCTTCTTGGCAAATTTTTTTTGCAGATTTTCCTTAAATGAGGTTAATATGCTCTTAGCAATAGTTTGATATTATGAAGAAACCCATATATATTTTTTGTAAATAGAACACAGACATAAATCCTATAAGCTAGTACTTTAAGAAGTTGACTCTCCTCAACTATTATTTCAGCCTATATGAAATAATGTAGCTAGGAAAAATCCTTAAAAATTATTATAGTTCACACTTTTTAGTTTAAGTGGTTTATCCAAGATCATGCAGCTAGAACAAAACTAGGGTGTAAATTTTCTGACTCTCAATTCATTTTCTCTTATAGCATTGTGCCTAATATACTCCTCTTTAGTTCTCTATAAACATACTTTATATTCAAACTCATTCTCTTGATATTGATTAAATAACTAGAAATTACATTAAATATTCTCAAGTTATTAAGTTCCATTTCTGGGGCATTTTGGTATTTTTTTTGCTTGTGATTACTCTACAAACTGGTAAGAATAGACTTCTTCAATTATAAAAATGTAACTTTATTTTACATTTCAAAACATGTACATCAATAAATATATGTGGAACAAATTTGTTGAATGATTTAAACATACAAAGACAGTCATTTTAATATGCACTCCCTTTTTCCAGGGATACTTTCATATCATTCTATTCCATCTCATTATATATGTTGCCATAAGTAGAATGTATATACCATGGATGTTAGGATGTGGCTGATATCTTCTTGTAAAGGGAAAATAAAGCTGGTATTTAGCAACGATTTTCTTCTGAAAAGTGTGTCATATTTTGTTATACATTTATATGCAAATATATATTTTAGCTCTATAGCCTATTAGTATTTAGCTAGTCTGTATAATACATATAGTATGTGTATGTGCATCTATGTGTGTGTTTCTATGTTATCTTTATAGCTGTTTATTTCAAAACTTTTTTTTCATTGGAATTACTAGGTTCTGATCAAACATTTTTTTTAATTGAAAAACAAGCTGTGAACAATTGCAATGCCTAAAATTGTGATGAAACTGTATTGTCTCTGATTATTGGGATAGTATCTGAAATCTTGGGTGCCTGAAATTGTATCATGGGAATCTTTACTCTGGAGATTAGCTATGCAGGACTATGATTCCACTGTTTGGATGGCAGCCACCAAACTACTGAATAGCTGGGAGACCCTGAAATATTCTGCAGATGTCAGGGTGCTCTAAGGCAATTCTTTTTACATTTCTGAAGTTTAATTGGGGTCAGAATGTTTTCACTCCTAGACAAATCTTTGGTAGAAATAATTTAGTCTTCACCCTTAGTTTAAGGAGTCCCCCCAAATTCCTGAGTATTTTAAGTCTCTCTTGGTGACTGTCGTTAAATAAAATGGAAAAGAGGAAAATATATTAGAAATAATAAGGTATCATTGAAGTGCTTACATTATAAAGTAGGTTGTAAATGATTATTTCATTTTCAAACCTACCCACACACAGAGATACTGGAACACACTTACATTTAATATTGGTGCCTGAAACTTGGAATGCAGAGAGAAACAGTAGCAGACTTTCTGTGTGGACATTCAGTCACTGTCAATAGCTTATGTTTATGAGTAGTAAAGTTACTTTCAAATCAATCTCAGTGAAGAAAAAGAATGCTAGAATTTAAATGACAACATATCACCTGACTATAGTGTTCATGCATAAAATATAATCAAATTGGACCTATTGGACCTGTGTGATAGGACTATTAACTGACCTACAAAGATAAAAGCACAAAAGTAGACATCTAATTCCCTTGCTCCCTGCCCAAGTGAACATTTTTCAAAAGAGCTAACTAGTTAGAATCCTTGATTGTCTTCTTTGCTATTCTATGATTCTCACCAAGGTTTGAGCTTATTCCTATTAACATGACTTCACTAAGTCTCAGTTTATCACAGAGGAAATGTACCTGGTAAGGAAGTTAAGGGAAGTTCAGGAATACCACAAAATAATTGGCAATTTTTATAGTAATTTTGTTTATGCCTGAAAAATTGTCATAGTATTTTCATGTTAGACAGACATTTTTTTTCTAATTCTGTTGTCTACTTTCCTGCCATTGAAGACTGTTTCCTGTTTTCTTTTTAGTGAGAACTTTACATAACATTCTTGAAGTGTGTGTGTGTGTGTGTGTGTGAGTGTATAATTTGTTTCAATATCATTTTTGTTTGAATTTGTATTTAATAATCTAAAAAAAGCAAAAACAAAACTCCAATTCAACTCATCATAACATCATGAGCCTTAGAATTGTGCTTCTACTTTAGTTATTGAAAAATTATACAATGACTGTCTTTACATAATAAAAAATCTTTACAGAGCTGAATCTTATAGCTATTATTACAAATTCTTTATACTACTTGCAGTTTTTGCAAATTGTTTTTCATTTGTTTTTACTTTTTTTCTCAAAAAAAGTCAAACAAGAGGAGCCACAATTTAGAAGGGTTAAGAAATGACAAGTTTTCATTCTCTTAAACTGTAGACTTTTTTTCACTCAACAATGGGAAAAACCATAGGTACATTTTAAGCTTTGCCAATTTTTGTAATTTTGAAGATTTAACCTCAAAATCAGTTATTTAGCACTAGGTGAAAGGTTATCAATAAGCAATATATAAATTGGTCAGTACATGAGGTGAATTTTGGATTTTGCAATGAGTTATTTCAGCTCAAGTACTTTGGATTCTGTGGTTGAATGCAGTCTTGGATGTGATAAGAGTCTGAGTTAATGTGAAAGAGGATAGTAAATGGGATCTGGTGAAAACATTGGAACCTCAAGTCAGACCTGCATATACTAACTGAAAAAGATGGTCCTTTGTATCACATTACTTTACTACACCTGATTCTGTACTCCTAAATGTTAATACTTTTAAACTTATTTTTTTGATGAAGTATTCATTTTTGAAAATACAGAAAGAATTGAATAAAAATCACTACCTACAATTAAAAAAATAATCAGTCTAATCTTAATGTATGTCCTTTGAAAAATCTTTTATATATTTTAGTAAACACAAATGTCACATTTGTGAAAATAACTAAATAGCTTTACTTTTACTGGAAATACAGTATTCACTGTACAAAATAATTTTTAACTTTTTATCTATAGTCAGACATGTGACTTGTTCTCAGACTTTTATTGCAAATCTATTATATACATGGCTTATTGCACATATATTTCAAACTTGTTAGACTTTATTTTCTATATTACATGAAAGTTATTAATGTTCATAGCCTAATACAAAAAATACCCCAGTAACATATTTTAAAGATTTAAGTTGAAATGTAGTTGCATTCAGACCCAACTTTCCACACTAGCAGAGTAGAAATTTCTGTGTGTTATTTAGAAATTACAGGGACTATTTGTGTGCTATTCTCATTATCCCATACTGCCTACAACTTGATCACTAAAGAATCACTTTCTAAGTTAAAACTGCTTGCCAGCATTTTATTAAATCACTATCAATCAATAATCTGTTAGTAAAATTAATTTATTCAGTTTTTCTTCCTGATAAGTAGAAATCAAAGTACTGAGAAAATAGAACATTTGTCAAAGAGGAGAGAAGGAAAATTTCACTTTCTCAGTGTGGACATAAAGATCACTTTGTTGGGTTTTGGTCAGGAAGAGGATAACATCAAGAGTCTATGTTCTTAGTTAAAGGAAAATAATCTGAAATGACATGAGCCTAGAAATGAGAGTTCATGTAACATATAAAATAAACATGTAAACCACAATGGCAACAAAATGTTTACCCATTTCTATCTTGTTGAAATTTGTTTCTACTTGTCTGGGAAAACTAAGGACAAGGAAAGGATGTATTATCTGTTTTCATCATGTTTATCATCTAATATAGATCGAGAAAAATAAGAAATATCACAAAATTTACACAGGAATATAGACTAAGATGCATGTTTGAACATGCATGTGCTTAATGATTAGTGCAATAGCAGACATTTTCTTATATAGGCAATGATTTTTCCTTCATTCTCTAAGATGCTACACATTGGATCCCCCATGTTCCACTGACTTCAGAATTGTATATGTGTAATCTTTCTTGTGTCTTCTGGCCTTCATCTAAGTTTCCAAACAGATCCTTTAAAGAAAAACTCGTGAAACTACAATTTCTTAGTTGTACCCTCCTATCAAAAGACCACTATTCAGTCATCCTTTATCATCAATGAAAATTAATTGAAAAAGTTCTGTATATTTTCTAATTTTCTTTCCCCTCATGAAATGACATTTTATCACTCGACTATTAGACTTATACTGCCACCATTCTTCTAAAAATGCTCTCATGAAATAACACATTTCCATTTTTAGGTCTTATCTTCCCTAACTTCTCTGCAGCTGTTAACTCCACTTACTACTTCTTGGAATTCTCACTTTTTTTTGGATTCTGGTTATTTTCTCCTACTTCTCTATTACCCTAATTTCACTTTCTCAGTCTTTTCCTGCTTCCTTCTCTCCTGTCTGCTGTTTAAATATGATTTCAAGTTCATCTACACTTCTTGTTGTACATGGTCTCCCTGCAATATCTCATTCACCACCTTCCATTTGCTGGTGATTCCAGATCATTTTGTATCACTTTCTGTATCACCTTCTCTCCTGAACACTTTACCCGTATTTCCACCGTAATAAGTGTATACCCTACATTTGAAACATAAAATTTATATTACCTAACAAAATTCAATTCTCATCTGTTTTCTCTGTCTCCAAGCTAGAAACATTGGGGCTATTCTTAATCCCTGCATTTAACTGGTTGCCCAATTCTATTGCTTCTACTATAGAAATGTCTGCAGTTACTGATTCTTCTCTTTCATTGTTGATGCCCTAAGCCTCATTAAAGCAAGTAGAAAAATTACTTGTCTAGGATGAAATACCTTGCATTTTAGTTAAGGGGACATACATGTTAACTGGTAGCACTGGAGGTAGAAGTAACACAAGTATTTTGGAAAGATAAGGACATTTACCCAACTTGCTTATTTTTACTAATCTGGCCTATTGCAATAGACTCCTCACTTCTCTTGCTGGCAGCAAAATCTCTTGTCCATTCTTTCTTTATATTAAAACTAGAGTGTTTTTCCCCCCAGAAAAAACAATTGTAATCATTTTGCTCCACTGATTAAAAATCTCTTTTGGGCTCCTACTGCCTAAGCAGGAACTCATAATCTGGGACACAGAATGGGTAAAACCCTATGATGGTAAATGACAAATTGTGGGCATGTATATGTACATTTCTGGATGAGGGTCATTAGATACAGACTCTCAAAAAAAGTACCACCAGCCAACAATGTAAAACAAGCTTTTTCTGGCTTACACATGCAATTGTAAATTGACTATATTTTACTACTTAGCTACTCTTCTTCCCATTAAACAAATCTTTTTTTCCAGGTAAATAAACCTTTCTACCATTTCCCAAATATGCTTTTTATAATTGCCTTAGTGCCTTTTTAGATGCTCTTTTATATAACTTGGAATGGATTCCCTATCGCCACAACACATTTCTACAAGGTGTTAAGATTAATGAGATCATTGCTATAATATTGTTACTAGATTATCCTTGTTTTATAGTATTTTTTGTCTAGATTTGAAAAGATGTACTTTGCTAAATTCATGTTTCATTGTAATTTAATCCCCTATGACTCTATGATAGTTCCCATTGATACTGTTTTTTTGTGATGAGGGACTAGCACATCTTCAAAAATTTTTAGCACTTTGCTTAGTATATTGTCAATGCATAAAATTTGCTTAGTATGAATAAACTGAATGAATTAACAAAAGTAAAAAATTTGAAGACTATTTCTTAACCAAGACCACATTTCTGACATTAATTCTGGTGAGAGAGGAATAAAGCAAAATATAGATAATTTTAGCAGAAAATGATGCATTTTAGATAAAGAAGTAAATTCTTGTTTATAAATATGAGACCCAGTTTGATTCAGAATGTGTTAGGAATTCTGAGGGGAAAATGAGAACCATCAGTAAACTATTAGAGGAAAGTGATTGTTCACTGGATGGATTCTGTACCATTTGTTTTTCTCATCTATCATTTCATAAGTGTATTTTAGTAATGGCACTTTATACTAAGTATAAAGAAAATACTTTTTTAACATTTATTTATAAGTGGTTTGAAAGCCAATAAAGATGATGCTGTAGTAGTACAGGAGTAAGTAATTTATGGGCTGGCATAAAGCCATGGAAGCAATGAGAAGAACATGCCTGGACGTTTACAGGAAAAAATCAAAGATGGTTGGATGTGAGAACTGATAAAGAGACAAACGAAAGATGATAACAACATGGAACAGCCATGCTACCTGTGGTATTATGAATGATGGAGAAAATGTGTTTGTGGTTGAGGGAAATAGGGACTAATATAATGAAATCTTTATTGGACTATGTGAAAGACTCAACATAAAATATTGGATAAAAACTTGAATTTAGAGTAACTTAAATCAATATAAAATAAGCTGCAAAGTTGGTATTTGCACATCAATAAATACAGGACTAAATAATAAAAAGAATAATGTGATAATCATCAAATGTGTTATTTATGAAGCTTATATTATATAGTAGGAATGGTACTAAGCATTATTTCCTTAATTGCATATTTCAATATTTCAATATTACAAATAAGTAATCTAATGCTTCGAAAGGTAAAGGAACTTGCCCAAGATGACACAGCTAGAAAGAGGCAGAGCAAGGTCTTGGACATAGGGACCTTTATCCCAAACTTCATGTTTTCAATTAGTACTATTATATTACTTCCCTGTTAGGCTATTAGATTGACATTTTCACAATTTTTTCTTTTTATGTTTTTAATAACATTTCAATAATGCATTTTATGTTGACACAGCTTTGTTAAAGATTATATCCAACCCTTCAGAAAAATGTTCTTTTGCATTGCTGAGTTTGTTTTCTACTAACTTATATTTTCATTTAAAAAGTTTTATAATTACAACATAAATACATAACTGTATCTCTTTCTTGAATAATATTTCAACTTTCAAAGCCACTTTATTTCTTCCAATTCTATTTCTTTTATAGCCCAGTATAATTTTATATAATTTTTGTGGTGTGGCATTTTAAAAATAAAATATTTAGCTTTTTCTTAATATTTTGAGTTCATTTTCATTCTAAAGTTTCTTTAGAACAAATTGTGTGTGTGTGTGTGTGTGTGTGTGTGTGTGTGTGTGTGTGTGTGTTTGGAGTTAATAAGCTTAGATACTAGGGGGGAAAACAGTGAAAAGATTATACCACAGATAATTAATAAAAATCAATTAGTTTGTTAATGAGTACTCTGTCAGTACCCAAGGTGGCAGAAACCAGCTGGGGGAAAGAAATCAGGATCCCTGAATAGAACATTTTGAATGCCTGAGTCCTACTGAGAATTCAAGAGGAAATAACTATAAGAAGCACTACTTGGGTTAAAACTGGCTAAATTTCCTCTTGAGATTGCAGTTCCTCTAGCTAATAAATCTAGTAAAAATGTGATTCACCTTTAGTGTATGCCATAAAGCATTTTCTCAGGCCTTAAGTACATTGCTCACTGCCCTGTATTAAAAACAAACCCACAGTTGTAAATGTCAATGACTAAGAATATTAGAGCCCTTGCATCTTTCTTATGTTAGTAGAAAAGCTGGAAGTACCCATTACCTCTTCTATGACTTTTTACATTGTATTTATATAAATGGCAAGAGTCAAACATGAGCTGACGGGAAAATACAAAATCTGTCTTCCAGTGGTCCCTGGAATTAAATGCAGAAAATTCCAATGATAGCAATTGACCTTCAGAGAAAGTTTTTTAGAACAACCCATTCTTCTCATTGTTAATTATATTTATGTTAAGACCATTCCCTCTCCAGCATAAATAACTATGGATCATTTATGGGAGTAACACAGAAGGAATAATTTACATAAATACAAATTAATTTCATTTTATATATTTTAGGATTAAAGAAGAAAAGTATTCTAGTAGACATAGCTTTTCTATGACTTTTTAAATATTTGTATGGTAGATAACATGTTTCCAGGAATTGTTAGGAACCTAATATGCCTGCTGATATATTTTTTTTGGGTAAAAGATAAAATCTAAAAGATAATTTTAGTATTGGTTACTCATTAAACAAGAGTGTTCAAAATTCTGTGAGGTGGATTTATGGTATAAAATGTGTAAAATTTCTGTTGAAAACTTTTACCTAATAACTTCCTTCTGATTGAGTTAGAGTTCTAAGGTGAAATGATCATTGACTTGGCTTATTTAACTAGTTCACTTTCATGGATAATGTGTTCCTCTACCTATATAATTTCTGGGTGGTAAAATGAAGAGAGCTCACACATTGGTAGAAGGAAAAATAGGCTGAGTACAAAGAAATGACTAAGTAATCTTGACTATTTTTAGTCATCTAAATAAGTTGACGCTTTTTCTCCCTCAAATATATGTTGCTACAAATCCTTTTATAATATGCACAACTATGTGCTTAAAGACCACATTTGTACAATCGACAAACATGATATCTACACTCATTTAAGTAAATTGGATTATAATTTCCTTTATAGCACTCTTATTAAGTTATTTCCTCTTTCTCTTCTAGTACATTTTTAATTTTCTAGAAGGCAACAGTGAAATGACTTTACATTTCTTTTAATGCATGAGATTTTTCAAATGTTCTGGCTTCTGGGTACATATACAATACAATTAAGCTTTATTTCAAAATACGTTAAAATGAATACATATTCATTTTAGAAGTATAGAGATATTCACATACAAATGAGGAACTTGTCTGTGAATAGGAGAATTTTTAGAGCACGTGTGTTAGATTTATCATTTCTGTTTAAACTTTGCTATTCCATCAAGAAATTAAATAACACTCCTCACACTCATTAGCTAGTTGTACATTTTTCTCAACTAAAAGTAAGCAAGTTTTTAGGCCATTTCTTAGTTCTTGGAAGCCATGTGATTCCAAAAAGACAAACTGGCCTGACCTGTGGTAGGGCTAACCATCTAACTTTATTCAGAGGTGTATAGCCCTATGAAAAATGGCAGAGCTACCTCATACTTACCACAGAATTCAAATTTAATACAGAATTTAAAATTTTTAGCTTCTGGCATGCATTTCACTTTTGCTCTTTAGGTATCACAGACATTTATTTAGGCAGCATCTGATTTTATACCTTCTCTTAAGGATGAGAAAACTGAGGCTCTAAATTATTAATATTGTTAGACTTGTGATTCAATCAATGGGTTCTGACATTGAAATGGTGAGGTTAGATGCCTCTCAATCACTGAATACTTGGAAAACTATTTAACCTTTCTGTGTCTTGGCTAGTTTATCTGAAAATAATCTGACTCAGGGTTGTATGATGATTAAGACAAGTTAATTTTATAGAGAAGTTGTAGCAGTGCATAGTACATAGTAAATGACACGAGTTTCAAAATAAATCATTTAATCATATTCTTGCACTCACATCATATAAACTCTTCAGAAAGACTGCTAACCAGCGGAGCTGCTAGAGATAAACTTTTATTCCTTCATTTGATATTAAATGTTGCATTGTTAATTAAAATTGTGGAACCTTTAGCATTTTCCAGGATTAATGTTAGCCACTGGAGATAATTTTTTAAAAAATGACAGTGTCTGTCCTCAGAGTCACATTCTGGTTGAAGAGATTAAAACATACCTGTAAATAAATAATTAAAATACATTGTGATTGGTGCTATGAGATGGTATTGGAAAAACTATAATTTTACACTTGACGGAAGGCCTCACAAAGAAATTTCAGTAGTGCTTGAAGTATTAATAGAAATATTTCTAGTTAAGAAAGGAAAATACACCTTCATTAGTGCAAGCAGAAAGGATGGGTGAGACTGTTACTGCTTTAGCTCTGCTCTCATGCTTTCTCATTTAGGGACTAGGTTAGAGGAGTGGCCCAGTGTATGATAATCCCGCCCTCATGCAAAAAGGAAGAGCAAGAAGGGTAGCTAAACTATGCAGTTGCATTTCCAGCTGTGGTTGGGATGTGGCATGTGTAGCATCTCCACATTCTGTTAACTGAAAGAAGTCATATGGTTAATCTCAAAATTAATGAGGTTGTGATTAATATACTATATATTTCTCAAATACTGGAAGTCATATGAAAATGGAAAGGCATTATAAACTCTTTGTGGTAAGAAAATAAAGAATTGTGAACCATAATATAAACTATACAAGCATTTAGAGAATTGTGGGAAATTTGATGTGGTTGGAGTGCAGATCATAAACTATGTAGTGAAGATATAAAGCAAGAATAAGTGCTGTCATATTGTGAAATACCTTGCGTATCTTGCCAAAACCTTTGACTTTACCTATGACCAGAAATGCATTTTTGGAAATATGTCCATGGCTAAAGAGTAAAGAAAGGCCTGAGCAAGTAGAAAATGGAAGCATAAAGGTTAAAGGTTGAGATATAGCGGCAGTGGGAATGAGCTTACAAAACAAATTCAGTGTCTAGAGAAGAAGGTAGAATTGCAGAATGAGACCAACTGAGGAAGGTGAAGAATAAGAACTAAAAAAAAAAAAAAATTATGAAGGTTCCACCTTGGATAGCTAAATAATGACATTGAATGACCTAAGAAATATGAAAAAAAAAAAAACAGTGGAGAAGAGCAGTGGGATTATTCTGTCAAGGTCAAGGTATAGAGAAAATGAAGGGAGTGGGGCTTTTTAGCTGACTTCACATTTACATGAATGGCTCTAATGGAGGGTATTCCAGGAAAAGGAAACAATGCATGACACTACATTTAATGCTTGATGACATTACAAAGCATGACATATTCATAAGTTTTAAGATAGGTGAATAAAAATGATAATTATAATCAAGAAGAAAATGAAATAGTTAAATATACTTGAGTCTTAGAGTTACAATCCATTTCCTTTCTCAATTTTTCATCTCAGAATACAAGAGTACATGCAAACTAAGAATGTATAAACTAAAAATGCAATGAAAAGAACAAGGGATAAAAAAGGTTTTACTAATTGGTTAAACTTGATAAGGTTAAAAACTAACTAGAAATCAAATTAGATTCATGAAATGAGTTTTGAAAGTGACAAAAATAACCAGAAGGAAAAATATAAATTTAAAGCATGTATTTCTAATTTTTGAACATAAACCTATTTAGATATTGACCTTAGTTTTGCTTTTTAAAATTACATTTTATTTTAGAAATGTAGAAATAGTCATATAGAAATTGGTATCAATAATTAATTAGTGCTGAATCTCTATTAACCTTCACGATTATGTGGATCATTTCATGTTCAATTTAGTTGATATAACCAGAGTCAATATTAATACAGTAAATATCACAAGTTATTCTCATATAATGTTAACATAAGAAACCGAATACAATTTTATAAAGGAAGATATTGTTATAATAGATTTCAAAAGGAGGCTGGCTGTCTAGTTTGGATGGAAATGACTAGGTCAGCAAGGTTCTATTGGGTTTAAAACAATCAAGAGTCAGTTTCTTAGCTTAACATTTCCAGAAGTTCAGTTTTAAAAATTAACTTCTCAAGGTTTGATTCAAATTTTTTTTGTGTGAAACTAAACTCATAACACTAAACTATATATCATGGTGTTTCTTATTCACAAGATACTAATTATTTACATATGATATTCCTTTTTCTTTAAAACTACATGGTAGAAAATTTATAAGAGAATACTGTGTGCTTTACATTGAAGAGAAAAAAAAGTAAAATAAAATGGCTGAATAGCTATCAAACTAGGTGAACTGGACAAGATACCAGATATCTTTAGATCTGTAATCGAAAGATAAATTTATCTAGATACCCAATATTGATTGAATTTCTGAGGCCCATTCCAAATATAGTGACTCAATTTCAGGGGTGGGACCAGAAATCTAACAGTGTCTCAGATAATTCTCATCGTGAGGTAAGTTTGAGAAACATTGGCGTGATAAATCAGCACACGCTGCTTAATTCTTTTCAAAAATGTCTATGCAGATTTCTGATTTTTGTTACCAGGTTGTTAAGATTATATGTGATTTATAGCTCTTTCCTGAGAACAACTTCTTAGCTGTTATGATTTATCTGAGACATAAGTGTAACTCCTAATTTATAGAAAGTTGGTTTAAACAACATGTATAGCTGGGTTATTTTGCAGACTTTTGATCTCTTATTTTGAGAGAATGCCAATTACTTTAATTTTAAAGGTAAATTTTTGTCTGACCTGTACCTAAGGATAGGTTATATATTTCACTATAGTTGACAATTAGTAAACTACACATTTGTAATAGCCAATTGATATATTTCACATTTCAGAGTGATGAAAAGTAAAAAAAAAATGGAATGTATGCTATATATTTCATCATGTACTGAGTGTGGTTGGAGTTGTATGCTATAATAAATGGATGAAAAGTGTGTGTTCATTCACATGTGTGCGCACGTGTATGTCCTGTTGGTAAGGTCAAGTTCTTACTAGGTGAGTCTAATGTGACAAACTTGCAGAGGATCTTGAGGAGTTTTTTTGTTGCTGTTGTTTGACTTTAGAATAACAGTTGACAGATTGTAGACCTGTGCCATAGTAATGCAGTAATGAGAGGGGTAAGAGAAA